>VZTL01030698.1:37842-62877 GCA_013400535.1 Scopus umbretta
ACAAAAAGGGACACAATCCCCCCCCCCCCAACAAGGGATTTAAACCCAAAACGCAGATTTCAACAGTCAGTAATGTCTGTCAGTGGTTCCGGATCTCTGTAATCCCCCTCGGATCGCCCCTTTCTACAGTCTCACAGTCTTCTCCGTCATACAGTTTTTTATGGTCACGGAAATGAGGGCTGTGTAACTTATACTGAATCTACAGTCAGAGATAAGCTGTAGACAACAATGGGAACAGCAGAGCTCTCTGTTGTTCAGATCAAGCACAGCGCTGCCTCATGCACTGCAAATGCATTCAACCACGTCACAGAGTTCTTCCGAGAGCAGCCCTTGGAAATTACGGCTAATCACGCAAAAAGCCTCTGAAGATGCGTTTTCCTACAAAGCTGTCTGAAAGCATATATAATACAGCAAGTCTGGCAAGCATGAGAAACACACAGCAAAGGAAACAGCGTTTTACTAACTTTAGTTTTACTAACACCACAACTTTGGGATACACAAAAGCAGCCCCCGCAAAACTCTGGCTCTTCTCTCTTCTAAAGAAAGCCCACATTTCTGAGGAACATATATGACCAGAAGTCATTTGGCTCTGCACCTTCAGAGCCCTTATCTCATGTCACACTGCCATCCAGGACCGATTCAAATGAAAGCATGCCACAGTAGGAATTAATCCATTTTATCACAGCAACCTCAACGCTCACCTAAACAGAGATTCAAGTCAAGGCTGTAGACTACACTGAAGCCCGTAGAAGATGTGTATTACTTTATCACCATAACACTTCAAGCTGCTTGACTGACATATCTGTCCCTTTAATAAGGCAAAGGTGTGCCATTGGGGCACTTAATCATTTGTACAATATGCGTTACAAAACCCCCATATATTTCGCCAAACACACCCACACCTACTTCAGGTAGCACCAGCATTCTCTAGCTCCCACATAAGTCAGACTTCTCTGACTCAGGTCTACATCAAAAATACGGTAACATTTGGAAAGCTGCTTTCCAATGATGACACCCTCTACTGGACAATGGCATAGCGCAACCGTGCCTGAATTGGAAGCGGCTAGCTGCCCGAAACCACTGTGTCAGACTTTACTAATTGCAAAACCTGTCTCTGCTACGAAGAACACAGTGACTTAACAGTAGAAGCTGAAACAAAATGCTGCAGGCGTGTCTAGACAAATGCCTAAAAACCACGCTATGGAAGTTACAGGGTCATTCTGCCTCAGGTTTTCTATGCAGAAGCACCGGAACACATGCCAAGCCCCCTCAAAGGAACTTCCACACCATCACATACAAGAGCAGACAAGAGAAATTTCGCTAGGAACATTAACGTACAGACAGACTTCCATAAAGCTGGCAGACTGCTTCTAGTACCACATCTGCTGGGGACGACCTGAGAACACACAGAGGTCTTTTCAGGTAACTTTTTCTTCAAAGGCCACCTTCAAACACTCATCCCCTTATGCATGCGGGAGCACATCGGTTTCATCGACTGCTACGTTTTACCAGTCTTACCAGATTTCAGACCGGAAATTTTGAAGATGGCACTTGGCTTCTCATTAGTGACAAACCCCAGCAGCTGCCACACTGCCATCCCACTCTGGTCCGGATAACAAAAATAGACAGATCCTCCCATTCCTTCTGGAAATGGTATCGTTCCCAGCATGAAGACCACTACATGGTTGATGTTTTCATAGTCCGGTAAATCAAATACAAATTTGTCTTCAGCCACTTGTTGGGGAGCTGCTTGTACCTAAAGAGAACAAAACCTTTATCAGTATTACTACATTTTTTTCATCTTTGACCGTAACTTTGAATTTCCTGTTACAGAAATACACCTAAAATGGAACATAACAGAAAGCGAGGAACGTACTAAGCTAAAGAGCAAACAGCCAGATAAGAGTCAAACACAGCGGAAGAACAACTGCAAAAAATACCACTAAAAAGGCACAACAGTCTTGTTCTACCTGCACTGAACGTATATCCCACCCGGGACTAGAGGATCAGAATACCTTCGCTCCCCATGTGCACAGGAGGAAAATAGGGTGCAGAAGAGGTTGCCAAGTCTATAAGCAGTGGCTGTTGACCACCTGGCTGGCACAACCCCCGGATCATGGAAACCTGTTCACATAGGAAATACAATAGACCTTGAGACCGGCGGCAGCAGGATGGCGAAACGCCAGAGCAAGCGACACCCTCCTCTTTACCCGAGACGCCGCGTTCCTTGCGGCCAAGGCGCAATCTAGCCTTCGAAAACAAAAAAGCTGCTTCTAAGCCCCCAGCTGGTCTCCCGGGAGCCCGCGCCTCTCCCGCCAGCAGCGGGGACGCTGCCTGCCCCCCGCCGGCGGGGCTCTACCCCCGGGGCCGAGGGCCGGGAGGCCAGGCCCCCTCCTCTGCCCGCCGCCAGCCCCGGGCGGAGCCCTGCGGGGCAGGGGGTGGGGGAAAGGCGAGCCCCGGCCCCCGGCGGGGCTGAGGGCTCCACCCGCCGCCCGGGCAGCGCTCACCAGCCTGCCCGCCACCAGGCAGCCGAACATGGCGGCGGCCGACGAACCCCCTCAGGCGCCCCGCGGCGCCGCAGCCTCCATGAGCGCCGTCTCCCGGAAATGCAAGGCGCCGCCGTTCGCCTGGGAGCCGCCCACTCACTTCCGGAGCGCGGGGAGGGGAGGGACTACAACTCCCGTGGTGCAACGCGCGGCCGGGCGGTGGGCGGGGCGGGGCGGAGCGGGGCCTGACGGGAGTTGTAGTTCGCGGGGGTATAGACTCATAGAACCATGGAATGGTTAAGGTTGGAAAAGACCTCCGAGATCATCCAGTCCAACCCTCAACCCAACACCCCCGTGCCTACTAAACCATGTCCTGGAGTGCCACATCCACACGTTGATTGAGCACCTCCAGGGATGGGGACTCCACCACCTCCCTGGGCAGCCGGTTCCGATGCCTCTCCAAGGGAGCCCCGTAGGGACGGGCGCCCTCTCCTCACCCAGCCCCGGAGCCCGCCAAGGCTGCCGTGCCTTGCTCTGCCTGCTGGGTCAACACAGCAGCGACTGGCTCCGCGTACGGAAGAGCAGGGGAAATTACCTGTCCTCAATACCTAGAAATCAAAGCCAACCTTGATACAGAAGTAAAAGACCAGTTCCCAAGCATGTAAATCCAGGTAGAACTGGCCAAAGCAATAGGGAGTAAATAAAGCCTGCGTTCAAAAATGAAAGCGAGGAAAAGGAAAAAATGGAAGAGTTAACTGGAAGAACTACCCGATTAAACACTCCGACATACACCAAGCATACTGAGAGGCAGCTGCTGTAACAGCATATGACGCTGCATTACGCTACTTCTCCTCACAGATACTGTCCAGATTCACAAAGCCTATACTGAGGAAGTGCACACTTCATTATATTTACTGCATAAACTGATCCTCGGTGCCATTTCAGAGTACCTACCATTAGGCTGCTCTTGGTGCTCGGAGCGCAACCCTCCCTGACTTCAGTAGTAGCTTCCACCAGTGAGATTTCTGAGCCTACGTCAAACCTTCCACAGATGCCCACACGATAGTCTAATGGCCTGACTAACGTCACATATGAGCGCAGAGGCACAAACAGAAACCAGTCTAGTTTTCCAAGGGCAAACCCAAAGACAATCTTTGCTATGCCGTCGTCCCTTTCTCCCTGCCAATGCCTCTCAACGCCTTCCAGCTTTTGCAAAGACAGGGAAGGGTCATGGCAGTGATAGGGGGCTTTAGACTTCAGTGCCATGTGGCAGTGGAAGGCGACTGGAAACCCACGTTTGCCCTTCACAGACTTTTGTGCAGCTGAGAGGTGATAAGGGTCAGAGCTTGTGCTCTGTGCCAGGTTAAAAGGAAGAATCTTATAGTGGGTGGGAAGCATCTCCTTGGGATTAGTCCCCTCTTCTGTCTCTGCCCCAGGTTTCCTTTCCAGAGCCACCTGCAGTCCTGAGAAGTCTCGGCACACTTTCAGTTTGTCTGTCCAGTCCTCCCCTATTGCCCTAAGGCTGTCACCCTGCAGTGTCTTGTTAACCTCTATCTACAACCATTTCCCGTTTCTTTGTCCATCCAGAGTCTGCTTCCAGCACCCTTCCTGGCCTCCTCATCTTTCTCAGTTATTCACAGCTACCCTTTTCCGTATCCCTTTAAGCCTCTGTCTTTTTGCCATCCCTTTCAGTCTCCATCCTGGGAATCTCATTTTTTCCACTCATTACCTGCTACCTGGATCTTTTCCTGGCAGCATTTCTCACACAGTTCCCTATATCCCAAATCCCAATATTTATTCCCCATTCCCCCAATTTTAGGTGTTTTTTTAAAGACATGCCACAAACAACTACAGTACAACAGATTGCCAGAATGCATCTTTTTCCTCCCAAGTGCTGATGTCTGATTAAAGAAATAAACAACTGAAAACTGGGGATTTCCACAGGGCAGTTTCAGCACACGTTCCTGCTGATTCCACTTACCACACAAATTTTAAAGCTAGCCTAACCAAATTTGATTTAACTGAAGGAGGCTAAAGCAGCTTTAAATGCTTTGAAAGTAATTTTTCATCAACTTTCACATGAACTTCCATTTAAAGGGTAAAGGTATCCCACCTCTATCCCATATCCTTCACACAGCTTTGAAAAATAAAGGCAAACCTTCATATAAGCGTTAGGTTCAGTTTGATTTTACCCTTCAGAATATGCAGTATTATCGGTGTTAATGAGGAAATTCCAGAAATAGCAAATGCATCTCTCCTTCATCATAAAATATGTTTAACATGTTCCACTTGGAAGAATACCAGCTGAAATATCTTCAACATCAAGTAGTCATTCATTACCCTTACAGGAAGAAAATCCAGACAGCGATAAGACATCCTTGGTGCATCTTCCAATTAATAAACGCATTGGCTAAGCACTGAAAACTAAGCAGCATATAGTCTGCTTCCCTTCTGAAGTAGGGAATCAATTGGAAGCAGTGAAAGCAGTGGTTACTATATCTAAGTAATGTCTCCTGATCTCATTTTGATGCCAGTGGGAAAGCCACCATGAAAATGCAAGTTGAAATATTACCTCCTCCTGGATGAAGGATATGAGATAGGTTCATGTACTCCAGAAGGAGCCTAGCAGAATACTACCAATACATAAACAGAAGGGGCAGAGATCAGGTATCCAGAACCCTAAACTGATCTCCAAGCTCCACAGGCTACACAGAGAGATAAATGAATCTGCTGGCATTCCCACATCTCTTTAATGATTGCACAAGGTCAACCTTTCCAGGAGGATGTGATGCTCTGCCTTGAGCCCAGGAAAAAGAAACACTATGTGCAAGGATGCGTCTGAATGGTCCTATATGGTGGTAATTCCTTTACTTATCTGGGATTCAGCATGCTGAGGGCACTTCTTGGATTGAACATCCTACTGAGGGGTGGTGTGACTGAGCAAGGGAAGGAAGGACAGAAGGCAAGACAGTAAATCCAGCAGCCTGCAGGGTAGCACACTTGGTCAGAAATAGGAGAAACTGTTTCTAGGACCGCCACAGTTTGAGGTAGTTTGAGCCATTACTCCCTTTCCCCAAGGCAGCACCCTACCACAAAGCAATTCTGTATGATCCTTGACATCCCTCCTATGGTAGCCGGGTCACAATGTACAACAGAGAACAAGATTAATGAACCAGGAGAGAATTAACAGGGAGACATTGAAAAGCACTTCCTCCGAGGGAAAATGCAGTCTGTAGTTCAGGTTTATGCAATGTCTTTTCAAAACAGGATTCATGAAGCAGATGCAGAAGCCCAGAGCTCCCACACGTTGCCGACTGGGTCGGCAATGACCCAGTCGCTCAGGAAGATCAGAAAAGAAATAAAATGGAAAGTAACGATCCACTGATACAGTGTAATTCTTTAAAACTTTGTCCACTAATTGAGTTAATCAAACATGCACAGACTACCTCAAAGGCACTATTCACAGATACTAATCTCCATAAAAAGGTGGTGCCATACTGCCTTCTCCTTCATTTAAAAAAAAGACTGATTCTTTGAAGTTTAAAAGCCCAAATGAGTAGCATTACTGCAAATATTAAGTTAAGGATGAGCTTTTCAAAAGAATGATACTGCTCTAATACATTTTTTCCATATATAAGAGATGCCCGTTGCTTATATCCTAGGTATACATGCTTCGTACCTTCAAGTCTTGCTAGCGCTGAAAGCAGCCCATCAGCTATTTAAGCTTTGAAGAATATCCAATGCTTGCAGCAGAAGCTGGAAACCAACACTTGCCATCACCTACGCAAGGTGTAAAGGTGAGCTTCTAGGTGTTTCACACGAAGTGTAGAGGTGGAACGCCCACTGCTTCAGCCAAGCTTCTGGCTCAGAGCTCGCTTTTTTGGGAGGGGAGTGAGGACTTCTGATCCCTACTCGAAAGCTGGGAGGAAAAAAAAAAAAAAAGAGAGATTTTCATCAGGGTCAGACAGATGATTGCTGTCTTCACTAGAGGCCTTGGGAAAAGGGCACTCAGAAGCACCACCACCACTGCTACTAACTACTACCCCCATGGGACATTTTGCTCAAGAAAGATTAAGGTCGTTTTAATTGGCCCACTCCAGGTTGGCAGCTGAGGCTCAAGCAGAGAGAAGCATCCCTCAGGATTTGGGGCCCTTCTAGTATCTCTTCTAATTTGGTGCTAAACAGGGCCTCCACTTGGTTTTGGACCACACTGAGATCCTCCTCCTGCCTGTTTATCATTGCTGTCTTATACACGGAACAGTTCACCAGAGAAATGATCTCATGATAGCCCTGGCAAAAATCAGTTACCACATGCAAATTAAAAACTAACCCACTAATAAAATTACCAGCTTTGGAAGTGAGGGGAAATGGCCAGACCTTGCCTGACAACTCCCTCTAAGGGACCTCCTGCCCTCAACAAAGGCAAACAACTTCTTGTTTTAAACCCATGAGACCTGCTCCCGATGAAGAGATGACCGACAGAGACGAGGTGCCTGACCTACCTGTGGAAATCTGATGTCTGGAAGCGGTGGGGGTTAATCTCTCCCCAGGTCCACCCTGCACCTGGTGCAGGAGATGTACCTCTTGAAATTGCACCTGCCTGCCCCAGGGACAGCGGGTGCAGCAGCTTATTTCTGCCTGAGGCCAGCAGGTATAAAACTGAATGCCAAGAGGGGCAGTTTGTCTTATCCCAACCAGACACAAGAGTATCTATGTGACTGAGAAGCCATATTTATGTTAACCTGAAAAACACCAGCCATGGCAAGAAGTGCTTCCAATATTGTTAATGCCTGCTGTTTTTCCTCAGGATTGTGTCTGACATGTTCCTTCAGGGAAATTAAAAGGAGTGGTTCCAGACAGCAGAGCACTGACTCATGCAAAAGGGAAGTTTAATTATTGTGCTTTAAGTGAAAAGGAGACAAGCGGGTAGCATCAGAGCATCCTGGTGAGGTTGTAGCCAGGATGAAGCCATGTGGTTTCAGTATGGGTTAAAGTGGGGCTTAGGGCAGTGCCAGTGGTTGAGCCTGAGACCTCACAGCTGTTTGAGAAGGAAGAAAATGCTGATGAGAGAGGAGCAGGATTAAAAAAAAAAAAAAAGGCAGGCCTTCCACAGCCTGAAGGAATCAGTGGATAAAGAGAGGCAGGATGTTGTCTTCCTTTGTGGAGTAAAGGAGAGACACATAGGCACATTGCAATAGTCTCATAACCAAGGTTGCTAGCTCCTCGAAAGGCCTGAAAAAGGATAGTGGCATTAATCCACCAAAGGTGCCAAGGGTATAAATCACTGAGCTCTGGGGCTTGATGCCCCTTCTTCTGATTATTTAACACGTGGGAATAACTCGGATGAGACCCTAACTCTTTAAGCGCCTTTGTGCAAATGATGACTGTAGCTGAAACTCATTGAAAGTTTACAGCTGTGGGTACAAATTGCTCTGTTCAGATCACAGGAGTACGAATATCACTACCCTCTGGTACTGCATGATGATAGAGTCTCAATCTAATTTCTGCCTAGGAAAAGCCAAAGTGAATTAGAGGCTTAAGAAAGAGATGACTCTCATTCATAGATCACCAGGCTTGCATTTCCAAGCAAATAAAACTTAAGCTGAGCCTGACAGGTTGCCATCTTCCTTCTTGGGCATGTGTGTAGTAAATGTATTTTTGTGGTTTTTCCATGTACCATCTTTGTCTTAAGGATCACAGACGGAGCGGCCTTGCTTAAGATGAACATCCTGGGGGGACTATGGAAAGGAAGATAGTGAGGTTGGATGTTTGAAGTAGGAATGCCACCTTTTGTACTCTGTTTTCCTCTGTGCAATTTTGGATCAAGTGGCATAGGAAGGAAGCGGTGAGAGAAAAGGCAAGGAGGAGAGCTTATTTCTTCCTTAAGACCCCTAGACTCTCCTTTGCAGATGTGTGTATGTGGTGAAATGGACCACACTTTCTGCAGTACCATTTCATACACAAGTGGGTAAATGACCTGTGCTTTTGAAATGTTCAGGCATGGTTGATAGCCATGGGAGAGCTGTAACTTGGCAGAACAGATTTCATGTGTGTGCCCTTTGCATGCATGTTCTGGATTCCCATCAGGGTTCATACAACAGACGCTGCTCTGCAAGGGACTTATGCAGTGCCACTGGGCTGGAGGTCTTGTGGGCTCACAGCTGAACTTCATGTCTTTCTTTCACAAAAAGAATGACTTGCAATACAACTCAGTGTTCAGGCTGGACGAATAACTTTAACCTCTTCCTACACTTTGTTCTGTTTCATTATATTGGATTTTGGTCACATACTTAAAAAATAAACTCTTCACCAAATACAGCATTTGCCCAGTTGTTCTCTAGGGCAGGAGGTGTAGAAGTGGTTTCCCTGTCCCTTTTTAATGTTTTCATCCACTTTTGCCTCATTTAGAGATGTTAATGATGGGTTTGCCGTAAGTTCTTTGAAAATGACTCTGGTCAAAAGAAGTCTTTTGGGGTGAGAGAAGTCCTCTCTGCTCAAGGGGCAGTCTTGGGGACCAGCACTGCACAGTGCATGAGCTGAGCCCCAGCCGAGGGACAGCAGGTTTTGGTTCTCCTTGGCGCATCACCCTCCTTGGGGCTATCCAAAACAGCCAGTTCAAGGCAAAGCCTGACCTGGGCTCCTGACCAGGGCTGCTGGCACAGAAGGCTGCAGCCCCTCTTCTGCCATGTGGGTGGCGGTGACGGTGGAGTTGTCTGTGACCCAGCAGTACCATTTTCTGCTCAGCCCTTTTCACCTCACCTGCCTTCCAGTCACTGTGAAGTCCCAGCCACTGGCTGCAGCTCTTGCAGCCTCTTTTCTGTTAGGCTGCTTCACAATGGTTGGACTTGATCTTAAAGGCTTTTTCCAACCTAAATGATTCTATGATTCTAATATGAAAGAAGAAGAGGCAAAGCGTGGCAGTGGGATAGTGTTTGACAGTGGTTCTGTCAGGTGCAGAGGAGGGTATAGCTAAGATGGGAGGCATTAGCACTAATAGAAGGCTCAAGTTTCCAGCACTCAGGAAGCTCACTCCTGATGGTAAGGCCTTCAGGATGATGTTTTATCAGAGCTCCGAGAGAGTGTTACCTACAGAAGTTGCTATTGCGACCTTGAGACCTTGGGTGGGTGGGTGGAATTGCAGGGCTGGTGGCCGCAAAGAGACATCTAACTGATTTCCCTTGTTGGTGCATTGCTCTGCATTTGGAGGGATACCTGTTTTTCCAGCTACCTTCCTCTTCATTTTATTCTGGCTAATATCAGGGCATATCCCAGGAATAAGATAACTCTGTGGCATGACAAGGTCATTCATGAAAGCTGCAGGGGGAAGGTGGTGCCCTTCATACATACTGGTGGTGTCTTCCTGTTTGCAATCTGCGGTGTAAGACAACACCTACATCAGCTGTGAAAGCCACCTCTGAGGGCCATGTAAAGCCCTCAGAGGAGAAGCAGCAGAGAAAAGATGATTTTCAGGAAAACTCTAAAAGAAAAGGTAATGTCAGAGAGCTTTGTGCATTTGCCTTTTCTCTTTCTTGCTACGTGCTTAACACCAAGTTTAAAGGCCCCTGTGTGGCATAGGATTATACAGCCATAGTGGATGTTTCTACCAAGGAAGATGTTCTAGGGCCTAGTGTCTACTGCAAACTGTTCTTTCCTTTTCTAAGTTGGTTTGTGCACCAGGGAGTAAACATCTAGGGAGGTCTTTCAGGCTGCTGAGTACCAAGTTCTGCCTCAAATTGCTGATAGTGGTGGTATTTCTCTCTCTCATGGAGCCCATTTTTTTTCTCCTTAGGAGAAACATAATCTGGAGATAACTGTAGAAAAGGCTTCTTACCTGTACCAAAATGGAACTTCACTTTTCACGATGGAATCCCAGCCTTCATTCTTAATTGGTTGCGAACTTCCCCAGAAGAGTATCTATGGTTTGAATGTGTCAGAAACATGAATTTGTGCAGCCAAGACTAATAAAGAGATCTTAGACTCTGTGAAATAAAACTGTTTCTTCAAAAGAGACTCTGCTAGGTCTCTGGCATGTCCCAACCAACTTTTCACAATAGGGACAAGATAAAGCAGGGGACAGAAATTACTTACAGGAGCAATAATGACTGAAATGAAGTGTTGGACAAGTTCCAGTATAGAAAAGGCCTAAGAGTAGGACAGATGGGGAATTAATGGTCTTAGTTGTTTTTATGACCTGACTGAACATGTCTGCATGTCATTCTCATGTGAATCTTCACCAAGATGCTGTTTTAAGAGAGGTGTTGCTTAATTTTCACAGGGTTTCTTCCAGCTCTTGAGTTAATTTGAAGGAATAACCAAAGGAAAAAATAGAGAGAAGAATGTCCTCAGTCAGGTGAGCCTCCTGAGGAAATGGTGGAGAGTAGCACTGTGCCTTTGTACTTGTATGAATGAGATGTTTCCTTTGTGCAGGCAGATGTCCTTTGGCAGAAAGCTCCAGCTAGGCTATCCAGAAAACAGATATACTCTACTTAAATGACTTTCACACTGTTCAGTCGTATTTCCTGTGTTTATACCTCCACCTAAAATATATTATTAATTTTTTCCTTGCAAAATAGATGGAAATGTTGGCAGAAAAAGAGAAAAGGAAGAGAGTATAGTTGTGTGACGAGAAGCTTGCCTAGCTGAAGAGAAAGAACAATATGTATTGAACTGTGATGCTTCAGTAAGACCTGCTTTTGAAAAAAACAAAACTTCCTGGTAATTTCTTTCTTCACAGCTCTAGATTTATTTCTCAGAATCCACATAACAAGCAAAGAAACCTTGGAAAGTGGCTCTTCTGCTCAAGTAAAGCATATTTGTCCAAAGGACAAATTTCTAGGCTATTTCTGGAGAAGCAACAATTGGCCAGTTAACAGTGAGACCAAGATAAAGTCCAAGGCCAGAAAGAGTTGTTAGGTTCATTTTGAGTGACACTGTAGGATTCATTTTCTAATTTTTGCTATGCAAACAGCAATTGCCTCATGTAGTTTATGATGTCCTGAGTTATATCAGAAGGATATAGGGGTGGCCAAGTGGAAACTGGAATGAAAGTGTAATCAAACAGTGACATTGCTGTAAAGACTGTACGGAGATGATTAGGGTTACGGAAACGTCCATGCCTGGTGGAATAGTTATTTTTGGGCTTTATGAAGCCAAACCAGACCATGTGGATTGGATGGCTGGCTAGCTCTTTTCATCACAAGTTTCCTGACTGCTGTGTTTTCAAAGTTTTTGAGGGAGGCTAGAGCCAGGGTAGTATCTTAATCTAATTCCTCCATAGATTGAACTGCTGAACAGAAAATTGCAGTGATTAAGCTAAGTCAACACTCCTATTTCACAAGTATGTGACTGAGAAAAAGAAGTCAGTGGAATGCCTGGGAAAGTGAGAAGTGCCATAAAACAGAAGAAAAAGAATACTTTCTGTTATTCTATAGGAATGAATGAGAAAGGAACAAGGTTGGTGGAGAGGATACTGGATGAGTAAGTGCCCACTTGGCACTGGCAAAATAGGGTGGCAGAAACCTGTCAGAAGTGCCAGGATTGAAAAGTGCTGAGCTTTGGAGAATGATACAGCTGCTTCTGGCTGCTTGAGACGCAGAAGTCATCTGAATTAGACTCTAACTCTAGGGACCTCTATGCCCAAATACATGCCAGAAACTGATCCTGAGCTTATGAGTGTGAGTACAAATTAGAAGGTGCATATATTCCCTCACCCCGGGGGTTGTGGGCAGGCAGAAGCAGGAGTATTCTCAGCCAAGGTACAAGAGACTCTTTTTCCTTTATGTTTTAGCTAGGCTTTGTTATGATAGATCCATGTTAATGCAATCTAGACGTGCAATGAAAACAAGCAGACAACAGAGGAAGAGAATAAACAGGGAGATGAAGGTTTGCAGTTCAGCTGGTAAACCTCCATAAATCATGATGAAGATTCCCCATCTCCTCCAAAACCTTTCCTTCCTTCCTTCCAGGCAGCTCCTTGGTGAAAGAAATTTTGCAACATCCTTCATGGGACATCAGCAGGCTTTGGAGCCTGTGGTCTTGAACCAGACATCCCTCCTGTTCCTGTGGTCCTTGGGCATTGAAAAATATGGGACAAAACAGTTACAGGCAGCTGATGGCTACAGGCTTCTCTGTCAGGATCAGGTGTTGCATTCTGCCTTTTCAGATAGGACAAGTTGTCTTTCCTCTCTCCGAGCATGGAAAGCAGGTTTGCTACCTGCTTAGGCAAAGGTATCAGCTCCTGTCTTGTTTAGCTCCGAGGTGATGCAGCTGCAAATGTTACCTTAACTGTTGGCTTGGGCAGAAGGGGCCGCTGTATCCTGTTACTGACACCTCTGAAAATTCATCCGAAGCAGAACCAAGAACGTACGGCTTGAAATCAGCATGTGGTATTTCTCTGCCTTTCTCCTAATATCTAAAACTTAATGCCTTTCTTTTTAATTCCTTAGCACTCTGAAGAAGATCCACCTACAGGACAAGTGTAAAAAGGTGTAGGTATAGGTATTGCAAGTTACATAAATGAGATATGAACAAAACTGAAGAATATCATATGAGACTCTAGATAGACCGCTAGATCCTGCACATCACCTCCTATATTTTCTTTTGCAAGGAATTAGTTCATTTTTTGAATTACTAATTCTGAAACAATATGATCAGTAATAGGCCTTATTGCTAGTTATCGCTATTGACTGACGATGAGATTTTTGTATAGGCATATATTTTGTAGTATTTGCATGATAATTATATTTAAATAAAACAAATTTCAAGTTTTGGATTGATACACACTTTTTCTTGACAGGAAATAAAATACTAAGTGAGCAGAGTGTAAGCTTTGTAGGGGTGAGAAAGAACAGCTCAGGACATAGGGACTGCATTTCAGTCTCTTTATGGGGCACTTCTCTCCCAAGTAAGTGCAATAATTGTTAAACTGCAACCATGTTCTTTTGGTCCAGGGAAGCTCCCATGCTTCATTTCTCATCCCTTCTGGGTATCAGAGCACAGGCTCCCTGGGCTAGATGGAAACAAATCATTCCTTTAAATCTTGTTCTGCTGTTTCTTCTGGTGTTTGCACAGGTATTTTCATTCATACTTCAAACTTAACCATACCTGTTTTAGTATTTCTGTTACAAATATCCATAAACCTTCCCCTGTTTTACCGTGCCAGTGTGCTGCTTTGGGCTCTGAAATCTGTGATTAGATCCATCCCTGTAGGAAATGTTGGGGTCTTTTCCTCAGCCAGGCTCAGGTCTGGTGGTCAGCTTCTGCTGTTGGGCAGGGTCCTCAGCCATCCCACCACAGCCTTGCCAGGCCCAGGGCACTGCACCTGTGGCTCATGGTAGAGGCCTATCACTGTGGAAGCTCCCAGGGTTGCTTTTGTTGCTCACTTTGCAGTAGTAGAGTTGTTAGTAAAGGGTGACACTGCCTTTCCAAATGCTAAAACCTTAAAAAAGACAAAATAAAGACCCTGGTACCTACTACCAGATGGAGTAACCAATCTGTACCTTGCAATGTGTTTGTGTGGGAATTATGAGAGCAAGATCTATTAAAAATCCTGGTGCTGGCCCACTGTTATTTATATGGGCATAATGGAATAAGTATTTCTGTCTGATTCACCTCTTGGATTTAGCAAGAAGCCCAGGTGTGAGAAGTGCTGAGGCACTAGTGCAGAACTGCCTGAGTCCCAGGCCTCATTTTGGATGTGAACCTTTGCAAGCGAGTTCTCCACTTGGCAGCTGCTTTTCCAGCTGGCCCTGATGAACTGGAATGAAATAAAGTGTTTTAAAGCTTGAGATGTTGCAAATTAGCAGAGGGTGTCCAAGCTCTGCAGTGCAGTCACTGAGGCACAATGAGAAATCTGCTAATTAGGCAAGAACTCATCTCACATTGCCAATTTGCTACAGACCTCTGAGATTACACCATGTCTAAAAGGTGCAGGGCAACCCCTTCTTGCAGGCCTGAGTTCAGCAGGACTCTTATGGCCTCTTGCTGAGGCATCAGTGGGTTTTTTTTGTTTGTTTGTTTTTTTAAATTTAAACCTAATTCTTTAGTATTTGCCTAAAACTTGTTGAGCTTTCCATGCAAGAACGGCAGCAAAGCTATTGCTGCTCCCCTTGCCAAAAGCTAATCTCAGCCTGCCTATGATGTTGCTGTAGAACGTACTTGTGACACTTTGATCTGCACTTGAGCCCCTACTAAGATCCATGTCTTAGTGCCATTTAGGTAAAAGAAGGTCGTGCGGAGCAGGCACGTGCCCTGTGTGCCATAAGTGCAAGTATTTCCCAGTCAGTATTAACAGATAGCGGCACAACACAGGAAGCAGTTATGTGTAGAGAACCTCTAAGAAGGTAGCTATTCCTGGGTGAGGCAAAGGCATGAATAAGAGGAAGAAACCCCAGGCGAGCTGAGTTGAGACTGATACAAAACTTAACCCATACAATGGTGGGTGGCGTGCCAGAATGCATACTGGGATCCCACCCGATCACACAGACTGGCAGCATCTACAGGTATCTGAACATGAGTGCAGTGAGGTGTGGATGCTGGATGAGCAAAAACTGTGAACGGTAATTTATTTTTCTGAACAAAGAGTGATTTTCTTGTACTGTGAGCTTGGTCTATTCAAATTAGTCAGAGTTGCAAAAGCAACAATAGCTTGTAAAAGACTGGTGGTGTAGGTTTTTTTGTTGTTCTCCTTTCCTCCTTCTCTAAGTGCCTTTTTCTCTTGGGTTGCCAGTGTATTTTTCTGCCGTCTGTCTAGTCTCCAGGCCATTAATGAGTTCATGAGCCTATGTCATGTCCCTCTTCACTTGCATCTTTTCCAGCCTGAGGAGTCCTAGCCTCTATAGTAATTTATTGTGCAGAAGTTGTTCCATATTTTTGATTGTTCTTGTCATTTCTTGGTCACAAAGAAGTTGGGGCTTTGCAACTGCTTTTCCAGGAAGAGATTTTTCCCCCTCTTCTGCTATGCAAGTGAGGAAGGAACTAGAGAGAATTTCTTCTTGATGTTCACAGTGTTTCAGGCAGCTATAACTGCTTGACTATGTATCTACAAGATCTAAGCTGAGCAAGCTGCCCGTGGGCCATTGCCCCCCAATTCACTGCAGGGGAGCAGTCATCCCTGTAGCCAGTTCTAGCTGTCAGCAGATAGACACTAGCCAGATCTGCCCACAGGTGGGTGTCCCTCCCATTTTGGGAAGGTCGTAAAGCTCTCTTTGTTGGCCATGTAAGACCAGATGATATTGAAGAATGGACTCTTGACCTGTTCCCCTGACTTAACAGGCCTGGCATGTTTCAAGAAGTGATTCCTCTGTGTAGCTGAGGTATCTCAGAGCTCTGCTTCTTGAGAGCTTGGATGAGGCTGTGTAGAAACACTTGGGTGCCAGAAGGTAATAGGGCTGAGGGCATTTGGGGTAATGGAAATATGTGGTAGGAAGGATACGGTTATGTAATGGTGAAGAAGGAGCTGCCTCATGGCATAGAGGAGGAACAAGGCTAAATGGAGCATGCAGGATGGCAATGTTGAGTGGTTCAGGATGGGTGACTCTAAGGTCAGTTCAGAAAGAGATTTTAATCATGTTTTCTGCTGGGCAGTGGCCTGTATTTGTTGTGCTGCTGCTTTCCTCAGTGCTATTGACCAAGTGGTATTGATCTTCACCCCTTAGGAGCCAGTGAACATTTTGTTTACAGAAATAGTGATCAGCAAAATTTACCAGATAAATCTGCAGAGGTTGAATATTTACTTGGAGACTGGAAAAAAGAACCAAAGTACCCAACTTAACTGCAGACTAGCTATGTTCTTTTGGGTCTGTTCAAATAACTGTGTAAAGCAATCAAAATCCAGAGACAGTGAACACAGGTGCGGTTGGTGGCAGTGTTTTATATTAAAAGATTTTAATTTGCATTATAATTTGCTATTATCATAACCTTGCCTTGGCTGCTTCTCAACTTTTCCAAACTTTAACTGTTATGACTAAAGTTCTTTTCACTACGTGCCTGCCTTAAGTTTTTATTTTTTTTAATATGCAAAAGTTGCAGCCAGAATATTTCAGTTGTTTCTAAGACACGGGTCAAAAAAATGAATTGTTTTGCTCAAGCTAAAAAAATAAAATTCGATGACCGGTTCTTTCAGAAGCCTGAATTCCCTCATGCTGTAAAGGAGGGACTTGCAATTTGCTGGCAGGTAGCCTCAAGTCAGAAACGATGCCATGAAAATAAGCTCACCTGTATCTAGATATGAAATATTTGAAGAACCCCAGTTTGTACGTGCTCAGGAGAAATTTCAATAGCACCAGCCTTGCTGAACAGGTCTCACTGGGGCAGGGTGGGGGCTGCAGAAGTTGCTCTGTAGCTGCCTCTAGGTTGAGCAACAAGCCAAGAAGAGAGTACTGAGGACTTCTCACCTAACTTAACAACCTGAAGGAAGTACCTAAATTAAAAACATGGTTCTCTTCTGTTCTTTCTAGATAGTGGCTCCTCTAAGACAGAAATTGTCCTCTGGAAAAGCATCTTGTTGCTAGTAACTACAGAAGATGTCTTGACGGTTCAGCCTTCTAACTAAGGAGCGCCAGTTATATTGGAATTTAAGTGGGATGAATCCAGTCATTTCTCCAGCTCTCAGTGCAGGTGTGATAGGATGTACAAGAGGGGAAAGAAGGAATAGTGAGACTGAGGGAAGCCATAAGGTCATTAGGTTGCAGCAAGGGGCAGGAAGGAGGGAGAATATAGTTTACGGTTTAGTAGTGCTGCTTTTCTGGGGTTTGAGAAGCAGTTTTAAGACCCTGTGGGCAACTAGAAGAGTTGCTCACTGGTCTGGTGGTGAAAAAGTGCCTGGCTCACTGACCTTGCACGATCTTTTATTTTCCAGTGGTAGGGAGGAACCTGGTGTCTGTACTGTGAATTTTATTTCACTTACCTTCAAAGGCGTTGACCTTTGAAGCCTTTGTCATGACAGTGATATCTGACAGCACCTGACTGTGGTTCAAGTGAAAGATTTAGCAATGACAGAACAGATTAATTATAGGAGAATATAGGAGATGGTGTAATTTCTGTCTGTTCCTCAGCTGACTTCTTGGGACCCGAGTTCAACGGAGGTCTTACTAGTCCTTGTTGCCTTTAAGATATTTGAATCTTTATGGAGAGGATTATTTTGTCCATGAAGTCAAAAGTTTTAGGGCTGAGGCTGAATTTACATTTTTTTTTATGTGAATGACACTTTATCTCCAGCAGATGGTGATAAAATACCAGGGTTTGACCTATTAAAAACCAACTATTTGTGTAAGAAGTTAAGACTGGCTCTTATTGTATCTCAGGGGAAAAACCGCTCAATTCTGTTTAAACCATAATTGGGATGAAACAGTTTATAAATGTATAAATGACACATAATTGACTGGCAACCAGCGAACTATAAATTCAGGGTCAAAACTGGTGATACAACAGAAAAACCGTAGTGCTAGAACCTTTGCAGAATGTTACTAAAGCTCCAGACAACTTTCTGCAACTTATTCCAAGAAGTTTGAGTCCCCCTCTTGCCACACACACACACAAATGCATGTACCGTCCATACCCCAAGGTCTGGGTTACAAGCAAACAGGCCTTTTCTGGGTATGCTATCCCAGTGCTTAACTTTACATATGCATTTAGAATGTAGAATCAACTTCACATCAAAATTCTTTTTTGTAGATCAACAGTGATCTACAAAATCTGTAAGGATTCTTTTTTAAAACATCTCTATTTGGTTATGTAAGATCCTCTAAGTTATACAACCTCATTTGAGACCTACAATTTCTGAGTGTCCCTCCAAGCACAGCTTTTCTTAAACACTTCAAATGGCCAAGTCTGGCTTCCCCAAAGTTACAAAAATATCAGTTTAATTCTATTGCACGCAAAGTTGCTCTGTCTCCTTCCTGTATACATGAATATAAACTAGCATACAACTGCTTAAGGAAAAAGTTTGGATTGATTTATAGTGTGAGACACTCATTCTCAGGGCTTTTTTGATGGGTGACAACCAAAGTGTTGTTCAGACATATTTTTCTAGGTCCACAGGTTTGTGTCTTCTGCCCAACCATAGCTGTTCATCACTCCACCTGTTAAACATTTTTCATAGAATCATAGAATGATTTAGGTTGGAAAAGACCTTTAAGATCACTGAGTCCAACCCTTAACCTAACACTACCAAGTCCACCACTAAACTATGTCCCTATGTGCCACATCTACAAGTCTTTTAAAACCTTCAGGGTTGGTGACTCAACCACTTTCCTGGACAGCCTATTCCAAAGCCTGACAACAATTTGGTGAAGAAATTTTTCCTAATATCCAGTCTAAATCTCCCCTCGTGCAGCTTGAGGCCATTTCCTCTCATCCTATCTCTAGTTACTTGGGAGAAGAGACCAACACCCTCCTCACCACACCCTCATTTCAGGCGGTTGTAGAGAGTGATAAGGTCTCCCCTCAGCCTCCTTTTTGCCAGGCGAAATAACCCCAGTTCCCTCAGCCACTCCTTATAAGACCTGTGTTCTAGACCCTTCACCAGCTTCGTTGCCCTTCTCTGGACAGGCTCCAGCACCTCAGTGTGCTTCTTGCATTGAAGGGCCCAAAACTGAACACAGCATTCGAGGTGTGGCCTCACCATTGTCGAGTACAGGGGCACGATCGCTTCCCTGCTCCTGCTGGCCACACTATTCCTGATCCAAGCCAGGATGCTGTTGGCCTCCTAGGCCACCTGGGCACACTGCTGGCTTTTGTTCAGCCAGCAGTCAACCAGCACCCCCAGGTCCTTTTCTGCTGGCAGCTTTCCAGCCACTCTTCCCCAAGCCTGTAACATTGCATGGGGTTGTTGCGACCCAAGTGCAGGACCTGACACTTAGCCTTGTTGAACCTCATTCAGTTGGCCTTGGCCCATCGATCCAGCCTGTCCAGATCCCCCTGTAGAGCCTTTCTACCCTCAAGCAGGTCAACAATCCCGCCCAACTTGGTGTCTTCTGCAGACTTTCTGAAGGTGCGTTTGATCCCCTCATCCAGATTACTGATAGATATAAGACAGAACTGGCCCCAATACTGAGCCCTGGGGAACTCCACTTGTGACCGACTGCCAACTGGATTGAACTCCATTCACCACAACTCTTTGGGCCAGGCCATCCAGCCAGTTTTTTACTCAGGGAAGAGGTTCTTCAGGTTGCCTGCTAAGTGTTCCCAAGGATGTTTTGGGCAAAATAAGCGGGATTAGTTTAAACATATTAAATATTAGATCTCTGCTAACTGGACACATTGTAAACGAAACATGTCTGTGCTAAAATGAACACTGGACAATGTGACACTGCAGCTGTGTTGTTCTGCTGTCATTTGTTGATCCACAATTCATACCAGGGCTCATCACTCTTAGTTCTTGTTTGCACTATCCTGTCACCTACAGCTAATTAAATGCAGTTCCTAAACTTCTGATTGAGGCAAGGCCATGATGCCCCCCTAACAGGAGTATTCACAGGAGCCAGCAGATCTTAGTTGCCTGAGATCCTCAGATACATCAAAGGTGGGCACAGCAGGGTCCTTTCTCAGTGAAGAAAACTGCTTCTTTAGGAGCAGAGTTCTTCTACCTTGTGTGCTATTGGTGTTGCCATTCAATAGGCAGATTTGCCCTGTTTTTCTTGCTGTTCTGAAAAGAACGAATACCAAATTCTACACCAGGATGACTGTGTTCACTGTTGGAGCTGGGAGAAGGTGGGAGGAATGTACAACTACTTGAAGGTGAGGCATGAACTAATCTTGAGGGTTTGTTCACAGGATTGCATGTGGTTAACTCTGGCTGTCTTGGTCCCTTGTAGCTTGACACTGAGACATCATAACTGACCATTTCTGAACTCATTCTTTCCCAGATGAGAAGGTAACCTTCCTGTGTTTCACTTTACAGCATACAGCCAGGTAGACTATGACACCTACAGGTCTCAACTGACATGTGCCAGCTTGGTGGCTCACTGCATATGGAATAGACTAAGCCTTGTCAGTATGCAGTTAGTAGTTACTACATGGGTTGTTAATTTCTGCTCTTAGAAACTGTGGTAACTCTTCTCATCCCTGACTATTTTTTCACTTCTCCAGACAGAATGGAGACTCTCTGCATGGTCATTTGACTGTCCTTTGAATCCTCAGCTTTGCTGACATCCCTCATGCTTACTGGTTTTTCTGTTTTCACTCATGACTGCAAATAGCTACTCTCTTGATGGAGCTAACCTGGCTGTCCAGAAGCTCCCACTGCATTTCAAAACTGGCCAAGTGCTTCTTGTTCAGTTTCATCTCACTAGGTACAATAGGAGTGAGATCAGTGTCAGCTTGAGCCAAGGTGCACCCGGATTCAGGATCTGAGTTTGCTGTTCATGTGTGCTGGAATACCCCTGAGAAGGGCAGATGTAAGTAAAAGAAGAACTTAATCTCATTATCATGCTAATAAATTGATGTTACATGATCCATGTACTGCTATCTTTGCAAGCAGAAATGCTGGATGAGGGGCTGAATCAAGGCCTTCATGTATGAGCAGTTGGTGAGAAACAGCAGTACTTTAGAAATTTCGAGTGGTATTCCTCCATATAGAAGAATCAACATCTGAGCTCTGTACTCTAGGCCATCTCAAGATGGGTTGTTTTTTTGGGTGGTTTGGGCTGTTGAATAAGATAAATGTAAAGGAAGACAAAGTGATTTGTGTTGTAGGGGTTCATTTTAGAACCTCTCAAACTTTAAAATAATATTTTATTCAACCTGAAAGAACCTTTCTTAACAAGGGACCTTGCTTTTTGTGGGGTAGTTACTTAGGACTTTCCAGTGACAATACGGAATACAACCTTGTAACCCTTCCTTGTGTAAGAAGTCTAATGAAGTTCAGTCAGGGTTACAGGATTTGCATGTTTAAAGACTTGATCCATGATTACTAGTCTCTGCCTATCTGCTAACTAAAAATATGCATTATGAATGCAGTATGCCTTGGCTTCCAGGATTTGGAAAAACATTTTGAGATACACAGGCAATCCTGAGATGTGTTCATCTTCAATTCTTGTTAAGTTCAAAGACTGTGATGGTACCCAGCAACCCTTGGATGGAAGTCTGGAAAATCAGTGGGGGGAAAAAGAAAAATCCTTTTTCCTATGGAAAACCTTATCTGCATTCCAGTCAGGCCAAGCTATGAGCGGCCACTGGCAAACACCATCCTAACAGGTGAATGGTGTATTAGCAACTTGGACAGACTAATGCTTCCTACCCAATGCTGGAGAGAGGGCGTAGGGCTGAAGGGTGGGTAGGAATGTCTCTAGACGTTGACTTCAGTGAAATGTGTCCGTTTCCATCAGGGGAGTTTATTGTCCATGTTTTCCCAAGCTTTCTTTGGCAAAGCAGTGCTTGTGCTTCTGGGGAGCTTTGTAATTGACAGTCTGTACTACCACAGTGCTCATAAAACTCTTTGGTTGGTGTTTGTGTACTGGACACAGAGAGAAGCAGCTTGAGTTCAGAACTGCTTTCAGTTTTGCAGCCAAATTGTGGATCTCTCCCATGAAGACACTTTCTAGTTCATTTTTCTTATACTCCACCCAATCCTGCTGAGCAATCCCTCGGAGAGCTCACTATAACTTAGCTGTTTTAATCTCCTTTTAAACTGTGGGTCTGTATTTCAAATACAACTAATACTATTTAAGCATTTGTATGCATCAGTCCACTGGAAGAGATGGACAGTCCCAACCAGCCAGCATTTATAAGCTCCCTTAGGAAGAAGTAATGCTTTTTTCCCCTCATCTGACAAATCCCTGTCGTGTCAAAGATGTTGTAATTGATCTTTGTCATTAAATTCAATAATGTCCAAATTTACAGATCTACCTTGTTTCAGGCTAATGTAGATGAATGAGGTTCACGGTAAAATATTGACTTTTACTTGGCACCTATGCACCTCAGCACTTTATGCGTTTGATTAACATACAAGCAAGGCTGTAAAATCAAATAAATGAATGCAAGGAGTAATGTTTTATTCTCCTTAAATGATATATGAGACTCAGCTATTTATAGCAAGGGCTTGGGAGAGAAATGTAAAGCTAAGCCAATTCTAGGAATGCTGATGCAGGAGATTCAGTGAAAAATTGATATTCGTATGAGGAAACTTCTGTAGGGAAAGTCAGAACATCATGTAGCAGTGTAAAGCTCATTTGTTTGTGCCTTGATCATGGTCTCTCTCAAACATTACATAAGAAGCATTTTTGAGAAATAAGGAACATGTTTTTAATGCTTAGCCACTGGAATACCTTGCTAGGGGCTGTGTAGATCTTTTGTATAGAAGTCTTTAAAGTAAGATTTTATACTTCTCTGCAGGCGATGCTGCAGCTCAGCCATGAACACTAGACTCACTAAAGCAAATTCTTCAGCAGATGATTGTTATGCAGGAGCCCAGGCTGGGCAATTGCTCTGATCCCTGTGTGGACGTGACACACTCAAATCAGAGAAGGCTTGTTATGCAAATGCTGTGAAGTGGCTGAGCTATTAAGAATGGACAGAAATAATTTAAGGAAGGATCCCCTCAGAGAGATGATTCCCTTGAAAGAGTGTTTATCCATTGCAAGAGGAGCTGCTCAGTTCTCAGTGAGCCCACAGCCAGGGGAGTTTTCAAACTATCTCACTTGAGCACTGGAAAAATACCAACTCATTTCAGACTTATTCTTTCACTATTTTGACCCACAGAAAATACAAATAGGAAGATTCTTAAGTGATGCTAATCACTAAGGCTCCATTGGCATCAAGGGAAAATCTTTAACAGATGAGAAGGATGCTGCATCTCTGAGAAGGTTGCATATGAACCATTTTTCTCCACAAATAATGAGGACAGGTACAAAAAATATGAAAAGTGTGACCAATGTAATTACAGACCATTTATCTATTTTCCTTGCTGGCAGAATCACTGTGGGAAGAGCAAGGTCTAGACAGCAATCAGAGAATCCCAGGCTCAGCTTTCATTTGAAGGGGGGGAAGTTTTTTGGCACAGATGTGGTGTAAAATGGCTGAATGGGGAACCTGAACAGAACAGTTCTCCCATTGGAGTAATCCTGAGGTAGGTCACTATGGGGATACTCCTATTTCAAAGTGAAAATTATTTCGTTGCAGATACTTAGTTTGCTCCCAGAACAGAATCAATTTTCAGGAACAGAACCTTTTATTTTGGAATAAGGAGTCCACAAGGGAAGATACTGTAGAAGAACAATCATCCACCTGTGTATTTTGACTGGCCTGTATTTACAGAGGGTAGAAAACTCTGCAACAAGATGCAGTAGTGGCACTGCTGCTTTCCACCTCCTTAGTGATGTGGCTGCCCTGGCCTTGTGCTCCAGAATAGCTTTCCTGGACAATTTTCTCATACTGCCAAGCTCTGAAATGAGGGGACCCTAGTTAAAATTCCTCTCAGACAACAGACTAGAGAAAAAAAAAGTATTCAGAAGGACTAGGTCTCCTCCAGAACCCATTTTGCAGATGAATACCTCTCTGATGTCTTCCCAAAAGATTTCTCTCTGTCATGGTGTTTCTTCTGTGGATTTTTCTGCCTGTTGGATTCCCCAGCTATTTAAAAATGGCTTAAGTGACTTTGCTTCAGTAGGAAAGCACGACATCTTGAAATGTCACAGGAGCCAGCACCTTTTTCTTTTCTGAAGTGAAGAATGAGACAACATTACACAAGTGGGTCCTGGGAGGTGCGAGTTTGTTACCAGGTCTGTCAGAGACATCTGTAAATCCTGCGGCAACTGCATAGGATCCATCATGACTATCAAATGTAGACCGGACTGCCTTTACACCTAATGGAAGGAAATATGTGCTTTCATCTGAGCTATTCTACATATTTGCTGTAGGATGTGATACCTCACAAGGATAAAGTGCCTGCTTCTTTTCACCTATTATAAAGCTAACCCAGGATGACTAGTTCAGGTGTAGAGATATAAACAGTAAACATCTACAGTTAAGTGAATTAGGCTGAAACCCTAGTGTCTTGTTATACCTTTTATATAGTGAACTCATGTCTTTTAATTGTGATCCTCAAAGGGGGTAAAAGAGTGTGAACATAGATCATGTGCTCTTCTAAACAGATGGGCTTCAGATCAGGACATCTGGAGGCTCTGAGAAGGATTATCTCCTCTTCTATCATGAAAAAATGTTTAACAAATCCTGAAAACTTTTGGAAATTTATCTATGGAAAAAAAAAAAGAAAGTCTGATAGTCCTTCACGCAGTTTCTTTGTTTCAAGGTCATCATGAATTCATTTTGGAAATCCATGGAATCAGTTGTCTATGTCCAATAAATTATGGCAGGTAATTAACTATTCATTTAAACTTCAGTGCTTCACTCAGTGTCCTTGTGGATTGGCTATACTGGGTGCTTTTTTTGCAATAGAAAGCTTGTGTAGATAGTTCCCCATTATTTTGGGCATTGGTGGAATGGTGTTCTGTGAATTTTGTGTGAAAAGTTACTGTGATTTGTTCCCGGAGCAGAAATGTGGGGGTTTTTTTTAGTTTTGGGGGTTTTTTTTTGTTTGGTTGGTTTTTTGTTT
>VZTL01030701.1:0-32391 GCA_013400535.1 Scopus umbretta
CGACACTTGCCTTGTCATTTTGGCTAAGGTTGCCTGACTGCATCGATAATCAACTGCCTTGTTTGTGCAATGCTAAGCATTGGTTGTTCTCCCTGTGTTTATCTAAAACCATTTGATTTTTCTTCGATCAGTCAGACTTAAGGCAATATACAATTTTTCAAGTGTGTTGGGTCAATCTTCATGTTAGCAGCATTTGCGTAAGACCATGCCATATTCCACAGTTCTGGATCAGCTCAGTACTGTTGGGGGATGGTTGATGGGCACAGTGAGGAAAGGCTGGGGGTACCAGGGTCATAAGAGGTGCTGCAGGATAAAACAGAGTCAGGAGCAGTGGGGCTTCCCAACTCATATGGGAAGGCTGTATGAAGAGACTATTGCTTTCCAGATGGCCATGTCTAAATGGAGGCAGCAGTGTCCAAAGGGAAGGATATCAGCTTCTCAAGGATTGCCAGCTTGGGCTGTTGACTGTCGCAGGTCTGTTGAGTAACGTGACTGGTTATGGCTATTACTTTACACACAAATGCTTCTCTGCCCCTTGCTGAGGCTTGACATTAGGCAATAGGCTTATTTTTTACAAGTATTAAAATATCATAGCTGTAGTACTAACTTGTACAATTTCTGGTATAAGTCCCCCACCCTCACTTCTTCTTTTATGTTGGAGTTAGAAGAACAGTTACAATCTTTATTGTCCTTTAAAAACGAGCTTGGAGAAATTATTATAGAAGTGGTGTAATCTCAACAGAATGATAAGATTTGCGGCATTGCTGATGGGCTCAGTTAGGCCAATAAAATTCTAGAAAAAAGACTAAGCTGCAGGAATTTACAGGGATTTATGAGTTCTTGGCACAACCGGGAGTAACTGTTTCCATGAATGGCCATTTTCTCAAAAAGAAAAATTACAGAGTTGTGTAGCACAAGATGTGTGCTATGGTGGAAAAAGTCCTTGTTTCTGGATTACTCTTGGCTCGATCTGTTGTCAGAGCTAATCACACTGAGCAGTTCATCTGTTCATTACCATAATATTGTATTTACAGCATGCATAAATACAGCTCTTTTCATATTAAGCCTGATAGCAGCTTTAAAACTGTCTTTTATCTATTACTCTTACATTTCTAACCCACTTATTACATTTGCAGATACTGCAACAAATTTATGTGTTTTATAAACCTAACAAAATGCCTTGTGTACTGATTGATGGAAAATCAGTTGTTCAGTTGCCAGGCAATGATTGATTTTCCAACACAGCTGCTCCAGCTGTGCTACAGATGCTATTTTTCTCAGATATCATAGATGGTGTTGTAAGCTATTGAATATGATCCTTAATTGTAAAGATCTCTGAGAAATCAGTCATTTCAGCAGTTAATGACCATTTGGTCATCATCTTCAGCTACACTTTGTGTTTTTACCCAGTAAGCTTGCAATTAGCAGTGCCACTTGGAGGTTACTTTGGTGTATTTTGCAAGAAGCTGTTTTGAAATCTGTGACATATGTAAATGCTTGTCACAGAAAATTACAGTTCATTACAAAATGCTGTAGCCAATAGCATGTGCTGATGACAGCAAGCCTTTTTCCTGGAATGCATTTCAGATTCCAGTATTTTATTTCAAACCTTGCTCAGCTGTGTATGACTAATAAATAATAGAGGAAAGTATAACTCAACAGAAAACTTGCAATTCTTCTTTTGATCTGGGGAAGCAGACTTTGGTTGCTTGGCATTCTTTTAGATGACCTTCATAATTTAGTTGCAAGCTGTGATTTGGCTCTGCTATCTATTTTCACAGCAGCATAAAATATTAAAGTCAAGTAATATCAATAATTCATACTCTTATGTCATTGGGGATATCAATGAGAGGATCATTTGGACTTGCTAAAATTAAAAGTGTAACTCTGCTTAAGGTACAAATGCAAGTTTAAGGCTTTTAATGTTCATTATGAGAGAGGAAATTAAACTAAGTCTCATGTTTCATAGAAAGAGGAGCTGCAGTTGGTAGGTGTCCTTTCATTTGTACATTAGCCTCCTACTCACAGCAGGCTAATGTGTCCACTTGCTAAAATAGACTGACTTGTTGGCAGACTGCATCCTTTTTCCCTACCTTCCTCAAAAAAAGCATTTCTCACAGCTTTCTCCCTCATATGAAGTCTGACTGTTTTTAAAGAGCCAGTTACTACTGGCATTGACAGCGTGGCTGGTTGCAGAGCAGAGAGAACTGGAAACAGGGCATGGTCTGGCTTCTAAACCTGGTTTTGCCCCTGTCCTATGAGCAAATCACTTTGGGTGTCCTGCCGTCTCCTGCATTTAATTAGAAGTTCCTCAGGAAGGAGAAGTGTTTTTCACTGTCTAGTCCCATAGGCCTCTGATTTCAGTGGGCTGAAGCCTGAAGTAATACGAGTAGGAAATTAAAATGCAATTCATTCCCACTCCAACTTCTAGAACATGATATTTTCCTTCATGTTTTCTCTTTTAAAATTAACTTGATGTCTCCTTTGTCTAGTCTTGTCTTCCACTAAGTACATTTCTAAATGGTATAAAATGCTAGATGACTTAAGAGTCTGGTAGGTTTCCATGCAATAAATTTGGAATAGTCATTTATATTTGCCCTGTGTGTTAAGGCAATATCCTCATGCACATCCATTTCTTCAGAACTGATATTCTTCAAAAATAGCAATAAAAAGTCCCTCCCCTTTTCAGTTGTAATAGATACCTTTTAAAGCCAGTCTACTAGAGACATTTTAGAATAAATTTATGCTTTCCTTCCGCATGTTTTTTCTAATGCCTTCTCCTTCAAGAGAAAGGGAGATACAGGGCTCGCCTCTGCTTCTTTTCCTTTGGCAAATTGCTCAGCTTTTCAACAAAGACCCATCTAGCAAATGTAGGATGCAATTATAGAAGAAAGAGTCCCAAACCAAATTCCTGTTGGGGTTAGTAGTTTTTACTTAAGCAAGGACGAACTTCCCTCTAAATTAAATACCTCCCTCTTTCCATGTAGCTGGTAGGGAGTGACTCTGTCATTTTAGCATTTCTGTTACAGTCAGGTAGGCTGCAAGCGATACTCACTGCACAAGAAACTAGAAAAGACATGATTTCCAGTTGTGGTTGTGTGATGACATCTGGGTAAACACTGAAATAAAAGACAAACCGAAGTCTGGGTTGTCTTCACCTGAGTCTGTCCATGCTCATGTCAGGCATACAACAGGTGGATTCACCTTTTAGATTCTAGTTTTTTTCAGAAATGTGGGCAGGCCGTAGGGTTCAGGCTGCAAGAAGGTAACTTCAGCAGTTATGGAGCAAATGAACAGCCTGGCTGTTCTGGCCCAGAGGAGAACCTGGAGGGAAGTGATGTTAGCACTTCCATTCAGTATTGGTGTTGCAAGGAAATAAGATAAAATGAGATCCTTTCCATTGCTACATGTCCTGGTAGTACCTAAAAGGAATTACAAACTGCAGGTGAGCATATGTGTCAGGGATACTTTGACCTCTTCATCTAAACCTGTAGATTAGCTGGTAACTGAGGGAAAAGCAGGTTGTTTTAAGAGAACTTTGTCTTCCTCAGACCTTGACTCAGTTTTACCCCTGGCGTAACTCTTCCTGAACATCTCTGCCACTTTGCTGTGAGTGAGGACTTTGGGAACTGACCCATCAGTCATATTTGCTTTCTTCTTGGTAGAAGTGCTGCTCTTGCTTTTTGTGGGGAGGTTGGAAATGACTGTTTTCTGGCAATAGGAGAAGAGATAGTCACTGTGATCACCTGATCTGCAGAAATGTGTAAGGCAGGTCATACAATTTCACTTAAACTCCCATATCAGGTCTGAAATCTTATTATGCCTACATCTGGGGAATTAAAGAGCCCTCTACTTTCATGGAACTACTGCCCACCCCTGTACACAGTACTTACAGACTGTGACCGAGTTATCTCTTGAAATCTACACGTAGTCTAGATCAGTAGAGCTGTCAGACTTTTGTTCTGGGGTGCATGTGGCATTCTTAGTACTTCTCTTCTCAGCCAATTCTCATCTTCATCGTCTTTTCAAATTTTACGTATTATGACATTCTTGGAATGTTTTTTTTCATAGCCATTTCATATTCTTTGCCATCTTTTTAAGTAATGAGGACATCGTAATGGTAAGCATGTCTCCATACAGCTTTTGCTATACACGACTGGAAGGAAGCCCTCTATTCCTACTGAATGTTCTTCTTCCTAACAGGCCAAGACTTACTACTTTGTTTAGTTACATACATTGCTACTCAGTGCTGTTTGTTCCCCTTTTAGACCTTTTCCAACTCACCATCCTCCTTTTCTCAGTCATATATAAAAAATGGAGTTCTTTATCCCAAGTTATACAGTTGTGATTAATATTATTAAAAATCATGTGATTTTCCCCCTTTTCATTAGGCAATTCAGATCACATTGTGTGAAAGACCTATCACTACCTTCGTTTACCACTGCAGCAACTTTGTGTTGAACTTTTTAAGCATCACAGTGAGTCTAGAAATGTCACATAGCTCATGAAAGAACTTGAACTTTAACTGTTTGCATGTGCTCCTTTCATTTTCAAAAAGGTTTCCGCTTCTTTTAAATTAAACTACACAAATCCCAAACATGACATAGTGTTTTTCCTTTCCCCCCCTGTCACCAGAATAAGCAGAGGATTCAAGCTACCTCCAGCTCCCACCCCTCCTCCTGTTCCTTTGGGGATTTGTAACGTTGGAGATATGTGGTGACTGCTGAGGAAATTGCCCTAAGTGATATTGGAGTAATTCCCCTTCATTTTAGTAATAAAGGTTGCATATGTTTTATGAGAATAGCACCCCTGCAGTACAGAGAGCTACTGTGATCCATCACTTCAAATCAAGAAATCATTTGACACGTTTATTTCCTGAACAGGAAGTGTTCTGTCAGATCAGTTGGAAACCCTGCAATCTGTACATGTTAAGATGAAAGTCAAAATAGCAGACACTGTTATTTTACTGGGCCAGTTCCGTTTTCATAAGGAGGCCACTCTACCAATGGGATGCTGAAGAAGTTTCTCTTTCTTTCCTTTCTAAGGGTTTATGTCTGAAGAAATCTATTAAAATAGGGATTGTAGTTAGTGACTTTTAGAGGACTGTGTACCTGATAAATCATGTAGTAAAATATGATTCAAGATAGAAATACACTTCAAATATATCACATATTATATTAAAGTGATTTTAGCAGGAAAAAAAAAAGTGAGAAAACTTCCCATGTTATTTTAATCAGAGAGATGTAAAGTAGATTTTGCAAGTTTAACGCAAATCGTAGTTGACTCATAAATGTATACATAGCAAAACCAAACCTGGACTGTTTGAAAACCACTCGTAAGCAGGGAGGTGGCAAGAATGGCCAATTGCACTTCCCCTGAAAGCATCAGTGGCATGATAAATATTCTCTCTAGATTGTAGGTATAGAAGGGGCTTCCAGCCAGACTGCTAATTGTATATGTGTTAAAGCTAACTGAATATTCTCAGGCTGGTCCACTTTAGCGTAACCATTACTAATATAAAAACTACGCTGGAGATGTATAAGCCTTGCATGCCAGCTGCGTTTTTATTGGCCGTCTGCGACTTCAAAGGCTTTGCTGCTCTAAAGCCAAGGCAGGTACCATCGGCTGCCTCAAACCTGCCTTGCTGGCTTATTGATTCTCAACATGGCTTTACCTACAAGTCGGTGGATTTGTTTTCAGTGTGAAATTATCTTGAAAGTACGTTCTTACTGACCTGCTTAAGATTTTAATAATTTTTATGTCGTTAGTAAATATACATCGCTGTTTTCCCCCTTCTTTGATTCTGTCTGTTATTTCACCTGTCAGAGAGATCTGTTTAAGTAATAGATGCCTGAAGTATTTTGACAGGGTGTTTGTTTCTGTTTCCAGCATAAAACTCATGTGATGACAAGCAGACAGTAAAAAGAGATTTGCCCCAAATGTGGTAGAGCCCCACTTCTCCTCTTCCCTCTCCCACTTGAAAGTTAGCTTTAGTGTTACTACTTCGGCACGTGCCTTGCTGAAAAAAAATCCCTCCCTGCCCAGGACCAGGGATCTTCCTGATCTTCCTGCTTTTTGAACAGACATTCCATGGCAAGATGCTTTGTGTGGTCAGGAAGAAATATTAGAGTCTAAGAGTATTGTTGAAGACAGGAGATCTATCCATTATTTTGAACACAGAACTCTTGAACATCTTGAGCAGTTGAGGAGGAATCCCTGAGATACCTGCTATAACTCCTGAAAGTCAAGCATGGCAGGTATGTCCTGAAATTCATTTGAAGAATTTATTTTCAGGGTTGTCTGGGCATATCAAAAGCAAAGATACTGCAGCGTAACTATGTTTAAATTTGCCCTGTCATGGTGCTGGTGTCGGATATTCAGCAGAATGACTCAGTTATTTCAAGCAACTCCACCGAATTCCAGTGTTTTAGTTAAGTTCAAAATCAAATATTCTGCTGGTATTAGTTGTGAAATAAGCTTAAGTTGATTACCATATAAGATGAACCCACTGCATTTTTAAGTTGTCATTTAGAAATAGATGAGACTTTTGTCTTTAGAGTATCTTTGCCTGCACTACCAACATTTTATTATAAAACTTACTTCAGTGAAGCTCCTTGTGGTCAGCAGTACCTCAAGATCAAACTTTACAAATTCAATCATGTCTAAGCACCTGCAGTGTTTTTGAGCCTTCTAGCTTGTTCATACCATGCAGCAGAACAGAGTTTAGAGATGTCCCAATGAGCAGCACTCAGGCTGGTTATGGAACCAGGTGGAAAATTGCCACATGTGTCTCAATTAAATAATCCCTCCATTTTCATAGACTAAGACAACTGTTGTTGTATGGTGTTAGCACCAAAACTTTCTTTACAGTACTGTGGATGTACCATATGGGCAGATGGTACCTGAAACATTACACTGGCACATAATTCTGCCCCTCAGGCTGCAAACTCTCTGTAGTAAGGCCTGTCCCTTATTATGTCAGAGCAGCAGCTAGTCAAATGGGGTCCTGATCTGGGATGAGGGTTTTAGATACTCTTATAAAACGGTGTAGTAAAGACAAGGTTGTTAAAACTGAAAAATACATTAAGCATCCAACTGAATTTCCTCATTGTTCTCTATTCTTACAAATAAAAACTTGGCACAGCAGCAGCGTATCTGCTTTTCTGAAGTCTTTGTCTTAAAGTCTTGGGATTAAAGTATAAGCGATGAAGGCTTACATAACTACAAAGAACATCTTTACTGTATGTTTTTAGATGAACGATCCCCTGCCTGATTAAGTGTCAGCGCTGTAGCTGGACTGCAAGATGCTGAAATTCATTTCAGCCCCAATATGTTTAATGTTAATTTTCAGGCATAAGCCTGCAGATAAAATCAGTTCAAAATCCGTAAGTCAGCATGGCAGAGAGATTTCAGGGCAGCCTACCTGTCTGGGCATTAGCGGAGGAAAAGCCCTTTGAAGTCACAGACGGCCAATAAAAATGCAGCTGGCATTCAAACTTTAAATGGCTCCAGCACTGAGCTTTTACATTGCTGTTACTTAAGCGAAGGCTGAAAATTTTCAGAAATCCCTTTTGAATACTGGTCCACAGAAAGCTTGTGTACCTATGGTGTGACCGAATCCCATTGCCCTCGTTTCCTTGTCATTAAAAACAAATTGTGAGAAGCACTCCAGATAACTCACGATGCTGAGAAATAGGAAAGCTCTGGGCTGCTGTCATGCCCAGGGGCGAGGATGGCAAGATCCTGCAGCAGTTCCTGGTTCCCTCTCTGTGGGGCAGGACACCAGCTGAAGAGCTCCAGAAGGTCTGCCTGTGCCAAGGCTGGGCAGTCACTCAGGAAGGGCCAGGTGAAACTCCTGCTGACATCTCAGAAGTGGGGACATGCATCCCACAGACTGATACAAGGGCTATGTGAGTACTTTGTTTTCTTTTGCATTTTTAAGTTGCCTGACTGCTTTCTGCAGGGTGGCTCTGTGGAGGTGACAGGGCACAAAAAGTCAGGAAGGAGGTGAACTCTGTTTCCCTTGGCCTGCGGTGGAAACTGGAAGAGTTGGCGCGCTCTGTCTCTACCTTGACCCCTCAGTGGGTGCAAGCTCTTTCCAGGGCCTTGTACAGCCCCCAGCATGATGATACAGGGATTTCTGAGCTTACTGGTACAGCTGGACTACAAAGATTTGTTGAATGAAGTTGGGATGGCTGGCTCTCAAAGAAAATTAAATATAGCCCCCAGCTTTCTGAATTATCCATGTTTATTGGTTCTTGAACAAGAAAAAGACTTAAGGCAGACACATTTGACACCCTTGAGAACTTAGTTAATTTTACCTTTCCACATGATAGAATGTGATGTGTCTATTCCTAATCCTGGAAGGACTTTACATGCTGTTTTTCTGGCTTATAAGGATATTCCAGGGAATCTTGTATAGGAGTAGCCTTCTTTTTCCTGTGGACAGGTTTAAGGATAGAAGATGGGGGGAATAGGCAAGAGTGGCAACATAAAGCTATTCTTTTGTTGTTAACAGGATCATGGTATGGAAATAGTTGACAACCACTGCAACTGGATTTTACAGGGAAACTCAAATTATCACACTAAAAAAGAACCCATTTTTATCATTCACAAGTCCTGAAATAGCATGTCATGGGTGAAAGCACTGAGCATTGCCTGTGCTTGGCCTCAGGTTAAGCTAATTTGGAAGAATGATAGATAAAATTTTATTGCTGGCTTTTTTTTTTTTTTTTTTAAATGACAGCTGTTAGCAGCTGCTTGGTGGTTTGGAGTGTTAGAAATAGCCCAAGCACAGCTAGACCAGTGAGCAGAGTTCAGGTAAAGCAGCAGTCAAAGATGCATGGGGCTTTGCCATTTCCTCACTGAGTAACCCCATACGTGTGTAGGTGGGTAGTATAGCCAGTTTATTTGCAGATAATTTATGCTTTTATCCAACTATAGAGCACGTAATAAAAAACCCTCCTTCAAAATGTTTGCAGATGTTCTCCTTTAGCTTTTTTCACTCCAGTTGCAAACTTCCTGTGTTTCCCATGTAGTACAGTCTTGTCTTTGAGAAAGAAAGTACATTTTAAAAGTTGTAGCTACTTCTGCACCTCAAAAATGAGATCAGCTTCAGTTAGCACAATAATTTCATTCTGGTGGGAAAAGTCTCTTTACCCTGTGTTAAAACCTCACCTGATTAGATTCTAGTTTTGAGTGGAATGAAGAAATAGAAAAAAACAAGCATTGCTATTTACAGATTGTATGCTTTGCTAGCCTGATAAAGACTTGCTGTTCTAAATAAATGCATCAAACGTTCATTGGATTAGGAGTGTAGAAAAGCAAACGTGTTCAAATCTTAAACACATCATAATTTTAAGCGTCCACAAGTGTTTAAAAAGTGTTGGTAGGAATGAGCACATATATCCATTCACTAGTTAAATATCATAACCTGTTTCTTTTCTAAACACATGCACAAGGGAACAGAACACATTTTAAATGTTAAACACATTGACATGTTTACAATGTGTTGCAAGAAAGCGTTTAACTTCTTGCGCTCCAAAGCTAAACACTTTGGAATTAGAGGGTTTACTAATTCTCCATTTATTCAATATGACTATCATTTACTGACACTTACTCCAGTAAGTTTGAATGGATTCAATGAAGATCAAAAAAATGAATCGGAGAGGGAGGGACGCTTTGGCTTTGGAACCATAAGGGAAAAAGATGTGAGTTAATAGTCTGTGGTGTTTTGTGGTTTATGTATATGTCCCAGTGAGCAAATAATTAAAAAAAGAAAAAAAATTGACCCCAGATTTATGAACTGTCCCGTATCTGGTTCATGTAAATACTAGTGCTGATCATTAGTTCAAATTAGAGGTCAAATTAGAATTCATTTACAAGGTGCATTTAAAATAAACCTTTAAAAATAAAATCAAGTTTTCTGTAAAACGCTATCTCATTGGCCTCCCAGATCACAAAATTAACCCCATGGATCCTGGATCAGTAGAGTCAGCATGGCAGTGCGGCAAGAGCAGGGTGAGGAGGTAACACTGCTAATCTTTTCAGATGGGATTTTTAAAAGTACACTGTTCTGGCCTAGTTTTCTTTTCTATTGGCCCAGTTCTGAGGCTTTCTATAGTTTAACTTCCAATTGCCATGGAACCAAAGGTACGCTCAGTGCTTTTAGCCCAATCTGATTTGCAGGGAAGTCAATGGGGAAAGCTGGACTTAAGCCCATTTGGTAAAGAAGATGCACTCTGCCATTTCTGATGCAAGCCACTCGGAGCCCGGCACGATGTTGTGCAGGAGCTGAAGCTGCAGACCAGTGATTTGTCAGACCTCAGACACAGGCCAAAGGGTTCCGTTGCGCGGCAGGGCACCATGTGCTTATCTGCACTGACTCCACATGTAAAACGAACTAACAAAATACCTGAGTGAAAGCATGTAGCTCTTAAAACCCGTGAGAAATTGAAACTCTCCAGAAACATGGAGAGGAGCTGAAGGCAGATTAAACAGCACTTCACTGGAGCTTTAGGCAGCAGGTGCCCTGGTAAGGGAAAACAATTAGAAGATGGCCTTCTTGCTGACATCCCTTCTCCTCTTTTTCATAGGTTTAACTTAACTTGAGCAGAAAAGGCTATTACTCTGTATAGCATACATTTGGGAAGTACTACATTCCACAGTACCCCTCCTCCCAGCATGTGAATGATGTATTTTAAATGGAGATTATGAAAACAAAAGAGAAAAATCAGTGTAACTGGTCTAAGGTTAAGAGCTACATTTGAGAAGTTAAGGCTGGATTTAAACTGAGTGATGGATGCTCTCGCATGAGGGATCCATCCAGCCATAATGCCTGGTTTTCTTCATGTAGATGTAGTGTGCATCCTTGGTAAGACACAAGATAACTGTGAGTGTAATAGAAAATCTCAGGTTTATAAAAGCACACCTGAGGCAAAAAGCCAGGGCTTCCAAAGGCAGGGGAAAGCAATGGATGTCAGAATAAGCATAGGGTGGTGAGTCGTTGATGACGAAATTATTACAATATCAAAGGAGATCTTCATAGGAGCAATGGGTAGTGTTGCAGAAGAAAAAAGGACTTTCATCTGAGATTAAATGAACGGTTTTAATTTTCTGTTGGGTACAGGTGCATGAGTCAAAATCACATTTGTGTAATACCAGCAGAAAGCAACAGGACTTTTGGTTAGGAGGAAAGCTGGTGTCGCATGTCAGTCTTGTGCGGGAAATGAAATCTAGGGGTAAATAACAACTTGGAAATCTGCAGTTTATAAAAAGAGAGGCAGGGGAACATATTAGTTCTTGAAAGTGTATCCAGGCTTTTGTTTCATGGAGAGGGTGCCATCAGTGCAGTAGTAGGGAATACAATTTTCTCACCTGCCCTCTGGACTGTGCTGGGCACTGAGATACTAAGATACCTGAGATATGGGAAGGTTTCCTATTCTTTATAAGAGAGAGAACACTGAGGTCTAACTGATGATAATATGACCTGAGTATTTAAGATAAGAAGGGCAATATCTATGGGAAACCTGTACCTAAATTAGCTGTGAATGCCTCCAGGACAGTGCTGGTGTAGAGGTTGTACCTTTTAAATATTGTGGTTAAAACTGGAGACTCGGTGTGTATGAATCACTGGAAAAAACGATAATCAAAGTGCTCACATAGATGTTGTTTACTCACGCAACGTTGTCACCTCTTTCCTTCATGGAGATGTGGGTTTTTTCAGCTGCATGGGTATAATTTGCACACTGAATAACAAATCAAGGAGAGTTTTGATGTTACAGAATATTTGTGCTAGATAAACACTACATACGTATACAAGCGAATATCTGCCACTTCTTGTTCAACTTCAGGTGAAATCAGGACTGATGTTGCACCTGCAAAGAATGGGACTTCCACATTTTCAGTGCAATCAAACTTTTTACCAGACTGTGGGCCAGATAACATGCTACTGGACCCTGCCAGAGGCTGAAGGGAGAAATCTTAGTTGTGGATGGAATTTTGCTTAAAGGCAGCAGGATAGTGATTCCTAAGGCATTAGAGGAAAAAGAATTGGAAAAGACATGTGAAGGTCATTTAGGGATTGGAAAACCTCAAAGAAAGGCCAGAAATACTTTTTACTGGTCTCAAATAACAATAGCTTTGAAGAAGTTGGTCAGGCCTGTCTCTGGTGCCAGAAATATAAACCAAGTGAAGTGGCCTCCGTTGGTGGTATAGGAAAAACTGGCTTCTGAAACAAAGTAGGTGCGTTTGTTTGCCTTAGCTAAGAGAAGCTATGTATGTGTTCTAGAATATAATTCTGCTTTTTATGTGATGGCTTTACTATAAGATGCATCTGTGCAGAAGATTGTGTATGTTGATTGCATTTTCATTGGATATAGTAGGTATAGCATGACCTGACTGAGCCCTGGTTTGATCACCCCTTAAGTGCAACCACCAAGCTACATTATACCCAGTCTTCAGACTGGTACAGGTAGGTACCAAAATAATAAAGCATCTCCTGAAAAGGATTGTAGGGTCAGATTCTGGTAGATATTCAGTACGGCAGAAGGGCAGAGAGGAGCTAATGAAGGATGGGGTTGTCTCCACTGACATAAAACAAGACTGCATGAAGCATCAGAAGCAAATGGTAGTGTCACCAGAGGTTTGCAGGGTGTATAGAGTCAACGTGACAAAACAAAAACTTGTGGTTTAAGACCAGTGAATCAACACCTCTTTGTTGAAAAGAAATGCCCACTATGTCTAATATTTCATATTCACCATGATGACAGTAGGCAGTGGTGTCAATTTAGGCTGACGCATCCAGAAGTGGGGAGCAGGCAAACACTCCTCCCAGCACCCAGAAGGAGGAAAGCAAGGGTGTGTGTATTAGCTGACCAGGCAGGCTGCCTGACCCAGGCCAAGCTAATGCGTGCCGATTTTACAAGGAAGTCAGGGTATGATATGTTTGTTGGGTGTGTTGTGTGTTTGCCCCATGCTCAAAAGCAGGAATTTGCATGTGAGATAGGGAAGATCTCTTTCAGACTCCTGGTCTCCCACTGTTTTCTGAACAGCTCGATATTTATGTCTTGGGGAAAGCAGCTAAAACAGAAACCTAGTGCTTACCTAGCACAGCCTGCTGCTGCTTCTTGCAGCATGTGACTTTTAGCCACTTGTTCTGATGTCTCCTTCTCTGAGAGCTCTTTCCACAGAGAGAAGATCATTAGCAATTGCTATTCTGCTGACCCTCAAGCCATTGAGTCTTTTGGTTTTAGGTTGACTCATTATTTGACTAGAGCATCCTCTGGTTAATGGCAGTGCCCAGAGAGTCCTGTTCTCTCTGGAGACACTTGTCTGATCAGTCTAATGTTTTCTTGCTCAGGGTGCTCACTGATGCTGAAACAGCCTTGGTCAAGCTTCATCTTTTCATCCTGCAAGAGGTTGCCTTGAGTTTGCAAGAGGCTGCTGAAACCTGTCCCTGGGTGCTTGGCAGCTGGGAGTCGCTCTGACACGCAGTCAAAGACTCTGGTAATACCACAAACCCTACGTTTTTCCTTCATACCTTGTTCAGGTATTTTTGTTGGCACAGAAGTGACAACAGGTGCAAATCAATATAAAGAAGCATATGGGAAATTTCTGATTCAGTGGGAGGTTTTCTTGCAGAAAATGTCAGCAACACTGCCAATTAAAATGTTACTCTCATCTCATGCACTGTTTGCCCGTATAATGAGTTTGAAGGAAACTTTAGCATCTAAACATATGGGCATAAGTATGGGAAGCAAAGAGGTTATGTGTATCGATACAGAATGATATGGATGATATTTAAATCCAGTGGGGACGGCAGACTTACTGGCTGCCAGCAGGATCTATTTCTGAGGCAGCAACAGAGTTGTGATTCTTTTTTTTCCCAGCAAAATTAAAACACTGTTGGAAATGGAAACACTTTGGTTACAGGATTACGCGAATCATTAATTTCCCAAGTTTCATGATTTTTCTGAACATGCGCATGATCTTTCTGTGGGGAAGGGCATTTGTGTGAATGAACAGGGGACTGGGAAGGAGTATGACAATTGGAAGTTAATTCCTCACAGGAATGTGAGGAGTTAACCATAAAATTGTATTTCCCCTCAAGACCATAAGGCTAGATCTACAGGAGGTTATAAGATAGGTCCCAGATCATGCACACAGTGCAACGGCGTGGATCAGGCTGAAGAGCGGAGTGGCATTCCTTGAAGACTTAACACTGGGGGAAAATCCCATTGCAACCAAACTAGAAGTGCGTGGACAATGAGAACAAAGGTGGTTAAAGAGTATCCAAATGAAATTTACTTTTATGTAAAACACTTTTTAATCCTCAGAGACTGTTTCCACACTGGTATTTCTGTTGGAAAAACCCTAGAAGTAGGAAAAAAAATATTTTTTACACTTATCGTACTGGAAAAAAGATTGGCTAAATGGAAGGGAAAGAAAGAAGCAGAAAAAGAAATTTTAAAATAAAATCAGTTTTGAAGTTTTTAAAGATAAGGCTGAGAAATGTCTTTTTCAGGCTGGGAGTAAGAAAATTCCTTCAAATCTTTGCGTGAATTGCTGTCCTTCTTTTCCTAGTTTTCAGTCATTGCTTTTAAAAGTCTGTCACACTTTTGTTCAGTCAAATGATCCAGATAATTTGGTAAAACTGTCATGTTTTCATCATCATTTCTTTGCAGTATGTGTTTTCTGTTGCCCACACATTATAACAGTGGAGGTTTTATGTTTACTAATGGTTTATTGATGACAAGTTAAATATCATCCATGTTAGGACAGATTCCTGTTGAACCAGTCAATGGCAGGTCCTCAGCAACACCTTTCTGAAATCTGTTCTCTTGTGCACAGCTATTTACCCATAGCCCACTGATCATGTGCAGTGCTAATTAGAATATTTGTGGTACTGATTGAAATGCTTTGCAAAAGTTTATGGATATTATTTTTTGGCTAGAATCTTATTTTTTATCAATCACATTCATAATGCTAATGAAAAATTAAAACAGACTTCTTGTACAGGCTTTATTTATCTATTTTTTCTAGGTCTGCTGTCCTGCTTGTTTAATATCAGCATGACATTACTCTTTCTGACCTGGAACTTTCCCAGTGCTGCAAAATTCAGTCCACTTTTAAAAGCTGCAGTTTGTTCAGGACAGCAGATTTTTAAAAGTTTTTTCTAGCTGATGTTTAACTTTGGTATTTGCTATCATCAGGCCATATTCCTTACCTGCCTGTTAAATCCGTGCTTGGTTAACCACCTACCTGAGCAGTATTTTGTCATCCTTGTGTGTATATCATCCTTCTTTTCAAGTATTAAAACAGAAAAACTAACAAACACTTCTGCTTTTTTAAAATCATCAACATACATACTTTTTCCTTCACATAAAGGACAAAGACATGCTGAGACTAATTTTTTGTTTTCAAACACAAAAAGCCCTCCTTCTTCTTTCCCTCTGAAATCTATCGGTCCTGTATGTCTCCCAAAGACTTTGTTTTATCTAACTATTCATAAGGAATGAGAGAGAAGTAGAAAAGGACAAAGCAGGATATGAAGGGGAGACATAGGAAACTTGAGCTCACTTCCTCGTTCTGCTTCAGACATCCTATGATATGTGGGCAAGTAACGTTGTCCCTCTGTGCCTTCCTTCCTGCAGGATGGACATAACACTACTACATTGCCTCCAGAGGGGCATTGTGAGAAGAAATCTTTAATGACTATGAAGTGCTTTGAAAACACTATGATGGGGAACAGGTAAATGAAACATCCGAAGGAGCCATTTCTACGCTTCTTTCCAGTCCTTTCCAGTCCTGACTTAGTAACATTAAGTCAGTCTCCATGCGCAAAATCAAAAGTCTTTTGACTCTGGTGGCCATGTGTGGAATACAATGGGTGGGAGTTTCAGTGCCTACTTCACTCTGTGGCCTCTCCAGGGACCTCATCTTGTCCTTGGAGGCTGTCCTCTGGGGTTGGTTAGTGTATGCTTCCTGAAAGCTTCCAACCAGTATCTTCTTTAAAGTTGCAAGTTGTTTGCTTTTCCCCCACCCCTTATATTGTTTTGTGTTCCATTTCTGTGTTCCTAGTATCATCTCCTATTTTTTCGTGTCTCCAGCATTATCTTTTTTTGCCCAGCTGCTGATCATCTCCCACATGTTTCTTACGAAGGGGGTAGAGCATGTCTGTTCATGCACTGGTCACCTCTTGCTGCCTTGAGCAACAGCGCTGCTGCACTGCTGGAGCTGTACCGCAGTGTAGCCCTCCTTTGTGTGAGATGCTGTGTGTTCAGTTTCAGGCCGCTCAGTACAAGAAAGACATTGAGTTGCTGGAGCATGCCCAGAGAAGGGCAACAAAGCTGGTGAAGGGTCTGGAGAACAAGCCTTATGAGGAGTGGCTGAAGGAACTGGGGTTGTTTAGTGTGGAGAAGAGGAGGCTGAAGGAAGACCTTATTGCTCTCTACAGCTTCCTGAAAGGAGGTTGTAGTGAGGTGCGTGTTGGTCTCTTCTCCCAAGTAACTAGAGATAGGACAAGAGGAAATGGCCTCAAGTTGCGCCAGGGAGGTTTAGATTGGATTTTAGGAAAAATTGCTTTACTGAAAGAGTGGTCAAGCATGGGAACAGGTGTTGGGTTGACAGTTGGACTAGATGACCTTAGAGGCCTTTTCCAACCTTAATGATTCTATGATTCTGTGCTGGCTCTCCTCATCCATGCATATGCAGACAGGCACTGTTTCCAGAGCCATATACATTAGACGAGTTTGTAGTTGCACGCGTATGGATTACAATTCTGTGCTGGAGACACTGTGTATTGCCAGCAGGCTACCCCTGTGGTAAAGAGTGTGGGGCTGTGATGAACTGATCCTGGATCAGAATCACTTTCTTTCTGGTGTGTCAGGGAGGAGGCTTAAAGTGAGGTGAGTTCATAGATCCCATTCACTGTGCAGTTCCCCAAATATATATATTGGTGTGTATATATATATATACACACACACCTGTGGCTGTGCAGCACAGCCATGTGTGGGTGAAGCTGGGATTGCTCCTGGATACCCTTTATTATGAAACCCCAGAACACTAGAGGTTGCATAACTACCTTCGCTTTTGTCACTTCTTTAATCACTCTTCTACCTGTACACATTACCTGGGCATTTTTTGGCTTTAAACCTTTTATGGTTGTTTCTGGACTAAGTGCCTTTCCACTCCATTTATGTCACAGCAGGACACTTCATAATCTCAAGTTACATATTTTTCTCTGCTACACCAGTGGTGTGGGTGTAATTTACACTCATCCAACAATTTACAGCAATTCTCTTGTTGGCATGGATTCAGCTCTCAGCTAATCAGCACATCACATTCAAGCAGGGTTCCAAAGCGTTTGCATGGAGCTAAGGAAACCAGCGATGGGTCATTATTTCAGTAGCCTGTTATTGTGAATATAATTTCATGTAACGTATAAGAAAAAGTGTTGTGTGTTTTAAGAGAGAGAGAGTAAAAGACATAAATTGTATACAAAATACTCTCAACATAAATTCCTTTTTAACTGCTCGTCTCACTCTTACACAACCTCGGGTAACTTGACCTTCTTAATTGCCATATTTACAGTAGAAATTTGATACTGGACTGATTGCAAATGTATTTCTAATGGATTTTCCCCAGAGATATTTCAATAAAGTCTGGTGAGAACCTTTTCATTGCTTTTTGTATTACTTGTAAAAATGTTCTTCTTAGAAGCAGTCAGTTTTAACAAATGATCATCTGTTTGCCTTTTTTTGCCTTTTATTTCCTTGCTGGACTTTGTTCTTTGGAATTTCTTGCAATAATTATGAGATAAGGAGTTCCTTACTGGAGACTTCTCTTATTTTGCAAAAATGACCCTTAATTTAATCTTCCAATAGTTAATGGGGCCTTCAACTCAGGACACCTTTAAGATGACAGTCAATCAGCCTGAATAAATAAGTAAAATAAAATCAGTGAAACAATGAAAGAGGGAAAAAAAGATATCTGCAATTCTGAAGTTCATTATGCCTCAAAACCACTAAACTCTGTGGGTGCCAATGCCAGCACTGCCCATCTGTGTTAGCAGTTGCACTGGTTCAGCTGGTAGCTAGGGGAAAGCACCAGTCTAAGTTGGGGCCTGATGGAAATTTGTGCAAATCATAATTCTAGGAAGATTTTGCTTGGGAATGATGACAGATTTGGCACGACAGCCAAAAAGAGGGGATGCAGGCTTATCAAAAATGCAGTAACAATCAGCAGTAGTGGGATGAGATTTGGACTTTGAGGAGGATGGAAAGAACTCAAAAGACACCAGATAGAGAAAGCTTTGTAGGAACTCTTGGAAAATAAAAAGAATGGAAATATGAAATGGAAAGCTATAGGAAACCTTAGAAACCAAAGTGTGAGACAGAGGAAAACTGTGGATCTTGGATGGGAGAAGTCATGACTTCTGAGGGGAGAGACAACAGTGATTCCAGAGAGGTGTATTGGAAGGAAATTAAACACATTTGGAGATGAGCTGAGGGACCTGAAGGGGAGGAACTGCAGCACTGAGGCACTGTTCTGCCCCTTTTGAGGATAAAGGGCTGAGTTTGTCCTCATCAACCTGAGTGAAAAAATTTTCCACTATTGGAAGCTCTGTGGGAGTCTTGTAGTCTGACACCAAAGACTCAAAGCCATACAGGGGGAAGGAAGCTACTGGTACCAGAAAGCACTGAGGCACCTAGGTCATCTTTAACTGTTACAGACTAAGCCTATGCGGGGCCAAATTCTGCTCTCAGCTTGCCTAGTAAACCCAGAAAATTTACCAGTTTTCCTGATAAGATTCCCACAGGCTTATATGAGCAACATAACTGTGCTGCTGAGACCAAAGTTTGGCTCTGGTGCCAGAGGTGGAGAGCTCATACTGAACCTCCAACACAGAGAAATCAATTTAGATGGGTTGCATACAGCTTCCAAACAGGCTATAAAAATAAGAGTGAGAATTACAAAAATGACTTGATATATCCAGCTATGGATAGGAATGTGCTGGTTTCTAAGAATTTTTTTCAGAATGTTCTTACTGACATGTTTTACTGTGAATCACACTATCTATATTAATTTATTCTTTCTATTTATTATTTCTCCTAGAAAGATCCACAACCCATTTTTGTTTAAAATCGTATTATATTTCTAATCTGCTGTCTTTTTTAACTCAGTCCACATCATTCATGTCAATCCCAAAGAAGTCTTAACTGAGACACTATTGTGAGGTTAAACTGTGAGGAGTTGAGGCAAATAAAAATCATCAAGTTTGGAAACGTTAAACCACAAAAAATGTTATGGTTAATAATGTAGTTATTAAAATGTTTGAAAGGTAGATTTAAAAAACTTTGGTTGCTCCGATATTAAGATTAATAAATATTCTTAATTTTACAATATAAAGCCCAATAGAATCAGATATGCATTTCCTGAAAAAAAAAAAAAAAAAGATCTTTTTCTTCCATGTAATTCAATGAAGTATGTCCTATGAAACATTCATACACTACTTCACTTTTCAGCATTGCTGGAGGAGAGAAAGGCTCTTTAATATCGAGCATAATTATACATTGATCATCAGATAAATGTCTTCCATCAAATAGGACTGACCTGTAATGAAAGCTTCTTCAAATTTATTGAGGCAGCTTAGAGGGATTCCTGTGATGAGATGCTGGGATGAAGTTCACAGCTCAATTCTGTTTATGAATGATGTTTCTCTAACTTCCAATGTTTTTTTTTTAAGTTGTTTCAAATACAAAAAGCCCAACCCTGAAAAGTGCAAAATGTTTGCTGGAAACATGCAGAGCACCCTCAGCCTTCTCTGGGCTGAGCTGCTCACAGACTCAGTCTGGATTCAGAAACTTGGCACTATGCAGTACTGGCTATTTAAATAACAAAAGCCTGTTGTGTAAAAACTGCACTGAGACATTCTTTAACCATAATAATGCTTTAAAGCTTCCTTTGCACATCTGTAAATTAAAACTACGCATCTCAGTAAAACTTAAAGGAAGATAGATTATTACCCCTTGGCTTCTATTAATTTTTCTATGAATTTTAGCACAATTAATGAACAAAATTCTGGGATGGTGGAAGAAAATGCTGGATATTTTTTAAGTAAAAAGGAAGTAAAATACTTACATAAAGATCTGTATCTGCTAATCAGATTGCTGGCTGCTTAAGATCTAATTTAGTGTTCTTTTTCACTGCAATCTTTACTGGAACACCAGTAAGAAATCCACTCAAAGTCTTTGATTAAGAGCAGCCAAACAGACACCAGCAGCAAGCCTTCTTCTTTATTTCAATGATTTAAGTGAAAAAATAAAGGTTCACTCAACAGGGTGAAATTACCAGAGTCCGGGATTTTTCCCCTCCCTTTCCCCCACCTTTCAACTAGGAGTTGTGATCATATTTTCCATTTTATGCAGTCTTAGATTAATGGACAATCTTGGCTCACCTAAGACTGTACACTGGGTATTTCCTTCCCTGCTGACCCTGTCATCTGGTGTGTTTGTGCAGTCCTGCTGTGACTTGCTCACATGCTGGATAAACAAACTTTTTTCTCCTTTTCTTTCTTCCCTCTCATTGCCCGCACTCTCCTTTTCTTTGAGTGGTCCCTTTAACTCTGCTAGAGCTCTGTAATGGATCTATACATACTGTTGTAAAGCTTGGTGTTGGATTATAATGTTGTCCTATGACAAGTGTCTTGCACTGACGATATTACCTTTTCCCACCCATATTCGTAAGAAATTCAGCACGCAGGCAAATGGTTCATGACAGTGGATCTTGTTCGCGAGCATCTTCTCTCTGAGAACCTGTAATAGCTTGGTAGTAAGTTAGGAAAAATTAGCTCCTAAACACAAGACCAAACCAAACCCCAAAACCATAGGAGTGGAAAACTCCTTGGACCGTTGCCATTTTTGAAAGGAAGAATATGGGTCAGTGTTCATGCTTCAGGATAGATTGGATAGATACTGTGTGTTAGGAGGAAGTATGCTTATAAAGGATTTTCCATAGTTATAAGCTAAGCATAAAAAATAAAGTTATTCTACCCTACAGCAGTATAAATTCAGCTGCTTAAAGAAACTCTAAACCGGTGACACTGGTCATGCAAGTTGCCTTGTCATGTTCTGTCTTTCTAAATGATTAAAAAATGCCAAAGAAGGAGAGATTATCAGCCTATTTAGAGTAAAGTCATTATCTTAGCAATTTTTTCCCCTTGCTCCCAAGGCTCCTTCCTGTCTCTGAGTTAATAATGTTTTTAAATTTAAGAAACTGATTGTGACAGATGGGTTCCATGTACGTGCACATGCATGGATGTGTGTGCATACATACACTTGTGGTCCTTTAAAGCATATAAGGAAATGTGATTTTTGCATTGCATGCATTACTTGGGTAAGAAATACAAAACCAAGCTGGTGTCAATTGAACATTATTTTTACGGCTATATCATATCACCGGTGAATGCAATTAACAGGGAAGGTGTCAGTTCAGGAACCTGAAGGCTATAAATTTTCCATGCAGCAAAGAAACAATATAAGGACCAGAAAGCATTGCTGTCCCGCACTGACTCACTACTTGTTTTATCTTTATTTAGGGACGTATGAGAGCCTGACAGATCTCTTCCATTTCAAGCTACACCAGGTGTGCTTTTGTGGTGAGTCTGTCAACGAAGAGGTTACTGAGAGGTAGGTTTTGTAGTGCCTGGAAATAACTGGCAAGAGGTAGAGTAAATGCCACTGCTAAAAAACTGCTGCATGGGGTGTCCACTAGTCTGTGAAAGACTTCGGTCACATCTGGACAAGCAAGTCAGATTTTGTGACTTTAACTGGGAAGCAGGTGATTTCCCCTCCAGTTCCCTCCAGTTCCTTGGTGATAGTGCGGCTTCTCGTTTTGAACGTAACGGTGAAGTGAGAGAAGAGAAAAGAAAAGTGCATTAATTAGGGTGAAAAAGAAGGACCTCTAGCCTTGTCTGGGAGCTGTAGTCTTTTGGCAGTTTGATGGATACAGTGGTGATTTTCTTAAACTTCAGGGCTGACTTTTTGGCTGTGTTACAAGTTTTAGAAAAATAGTAATTTTAATTTGGAAATCGCTTAACAGACTTTTCCCAACTCTGAGTGGCTGTCCCTTGTCCCGAAGAACCTATTTTCCCCTAGGGTAATCTCACCAATTCATTTTAATTTAAACTTGAGGCCTGATCTTCCACTGGTAAAGTCAAGGGAAGCTTAGCCCTGACATGGAAACCAAAACCCTGTGTTTTGCAAGAGTAGGTCTTATAAATATTTGCATGTATTAAATTGTTATTTATGTATACATAATTAATATGCAATGCACCTTTGTTAATTATAGTTTCAGGAGACAAAATCTGTTTCCAAGATTTGTATTACCCTGTGTAAAGCAGGTGCCTGAGGTTAAGTCCAGGGATGTCCCATGAGACATGTTCTTTGATCTTACATTGTCACAAGGTATACAGTCCTCAATTTTCAGATTATTTATTATGTTTTCTTTATTGAATACTGTTCCTCAAATTGCTGAAAACATCAAGTCTTTGGTTGAGTTTATGATTTCTTTTAAGATGTGTTTATGTTTTATTTATGAGATTTTTCTTTCAATATTGTTTTAGCAATTTTGGTAATGACATTATGAATGACAGAGACAGAAATAGTCCCAGCAAGTTCTGTCAATCCTGCACAGACTGATTTATGCTCCTCAGTCCAGACCTACTGAACTCATATGTGGGTAATCTTAGTCTGGAGCAGAAACCAACACACCTATAGCATATGACAAAATTCTTGTCACTGATGGGAGTTACTTTCTGCTCCTATTTACTGTTGTCGGATCAAAATATTTTTACAATATTTGGTAGGAATATTTTCTGCGTGAGATGTGCAGATGCAATTGCATTTATTCAAAGTTATAAAACCCCCTGTCCTTCATAAAATAAAAACTGCATTAAAAAAAAAAAAAAAGGCAAAAAAAAGTGGCTTTATAAGTTTTGGGTTTTTTTCCAAACTGCTTTCTTTACAAGTCTTGAAGAATCATATTCTACACAATATTTTATTCTTAAAAACAACTCTCTGACTTCATTCTGACAGAAACATCCTCTAAAGTGAACTAAGTTTCTTCAGGAAGGAAAGGAGTGTTTTGGGAAAAAAAAGCTTCCTGGAAAAAACTAATCAGTATAAAAGGGAAACGGTCAGCAGCATCTGTGTAAATTTGGGGGAAAAAATGAAGTAATCCAAGTGTGTGAGGTATTTTTCAGCAACAGGAAAGCACGTTATTTTCCTCAGCCATGTACACCGTACTTCTTGCCTCTCCCCTGGGGAAGCTCTTTTGCTTTTGTTTGTTTTTTTTTTTCCTTGAAAGATTTGAGAAGGAAAAAAAATAGGAGAGAGTAAGTTATAAATTGAAAATATATGTATATGACAACCTTCTGTGCTTTTGCTCTTCAGTTAACTTTCCTGATCTTAATCAGCAAAGTAAATATGTCTGTGTTACGGATCCCTGTATTCCATCAGTGTATGTGTAATCCTAGAGCTTTGTTTTGCCTTTTCTGGGGACCTGTGAGATGGTCAGCCACAGCAGATATGGCAACTGCAGGTTTATTGTGCCCGCAGGCACCTCTGCCATCGCGGCGAGGTCTCACACTTGAGTTGCAGCCATAGTAGTTCTCTCTTTGATCCCTGCCTCCGGGGAGGAGGAGAGGCCAGCGTGGCCGGACAGCAGCGGTGAAGCCCAGGTGGGATGATGGAGGTGTTAGATGCTCCCTGAAGGGTGGGAGCACCTTTGCTGCACTGGGATCTCCTTCACCTCGTGTGAAATGTCTGCTGCACAGAACAGGAAGAAGCCAAGGGGATAGGAAAGATGAAAGAAAAAGGAGACTCCAAGAGTCTCAACAGCACTGATCCATGACTTCTGGAAAACCAGAGGTGAAAAAACCCACTCTGGTGAAGAGACTCTCTTCCAGCTCTTACCTGGTGTGCAGGTGTAAGGAAGTCACCAGATCTCAGCTGCTTCTCCCCACCGCTTTCCTCTTCTGCCATGTCTGCTCTGATTGCAGACCCTGTAGGAATGGGACAGTCACTCCCCACAGATATAAAACACATTGCAAAGGTAGTTCTGTTCTCCTGGTGGTGTACATTTGCCCCCAAATGTGGAAACCAATCTGTGCTTAAAAAAAGTTCTTCAAAATATGTATTTTAGAAATCTGAAGGGTGTAGTCAGTGGCCTGTCTGAGTGCTCCTGAGTTTATGTCCAAAAGGGCCCACTGTTTAACTCTGCTGCTCTGGTTGTGGTTTATTTTTTATCGTCTAATCCTGCTCTCTCATACAGGAACTGAAAATTACCCAAAGACATATTTCTGAAGAAACACCATAATCATGCAATTCTGGTTTCTATCATACCCTTGAAGGGACATTTTCTGATCTCACTCCTACCCTGGCAGGCAGAAAGGGTTTATTCTGGCTTTGTAAGCTGAAGCAGGCAGACCAGGAGAGAGATGGAAACTGCAACTGTTTGTTATACAGAATAGGGTTATTTTGGTGCCTTGCCAGTAATGCTAGAGTACCAACAGATGTTGCACAGGTGATTAGAGCCTATGCAGGTAAACAGAAGGAAACTATGTGGGTTATAAGATGGCTGGAGTTTCTAGTCTTTTGTGAAATTGCTAGAACCCTAGATAAAATCCACCCGCCTGAAAATACCTTGCATTTGCTGTTTTCTTGGGTTGAAAATAATTTCCTGAGGGAGGTGCTTGTAATGTTGGTAAAGGGAGCCAGATTGTTTATTTTTTTTTAAATAACTCAAAGAAAATATTATCATTTTTCAGGAAGAGCAACAGTTACTGCTAGAAGCACGCTATTGCTGGCTTCCAGATTTGGAAAGCCAGACATAATGTACATCACTTCTGATGTGCAGTGTGTTCTCTTTGACTATAAAAAGGCAGGGCTAAGCCTAGGTATGGGCAATGGCTGACTCTGGAGGGCAGAGGTGAGCCTGGGAAGATGGGGCAGCCTGGGCTGTAAGGCTGGACTGCTTCCCCAGGCTTGTGTTTTCCCTGATAAGGTTACTGCCTGGTTCTCTGCTGTGCCCCAGACATGCTGCATACCACAGCTGATGAGGCCACTCAACCAAGGTGGACATGTTCACATTTTTTTTCATCTATTTCTTTATGCTTATTAAGAAATAGTAAGTGGCAAACCCTGCTCCCAGATCGGAAAGTGGCGTAGCTACGGAGAGGGCATGAGACAGGGGTCTTCACCGGTGGGAGCACTGGGTATGACAAGACTTCCCACTCATCCTGTTCCCTCTGCAGCTGTGCATCCGCTCCAAAGCGCAAGCCTTGAATTCAGGGGATTTTCATGGCTACCGTTAATTCCAGTGGGAAATGGCACAAATGTTATGTAGAAAATTGCATGGTAGGGAACTGCTGAGTTTTACACATTGACTTCAATGGGGTCTTTCATACTGCTGGAAGACCAGAATCTGATCCTATGCTTTACTTTCTCTTGGATGTAACCTAAGAGGAAAAGTGGGAGACTGAACGTTACTTTTTAGGAATCTGGCCCTTTGCCTTTGATTTTACTCCAGAGCGGAAGTAGCAATGTTTGCAGCTCCCACGTTACTGGTGTGTATATCATTCTAGACAACAACTTCTTTGTTTAAAGATGCTTTTAGAGGTAGGATTGAGTGTATTGAGTGCACTGATGGTTGGCCTTTTTTTTTTTTACCCGTATACCTGCAGATCTTTCATGGCTGTAGTCTTCTGATGATGCATATGTTTCTGGTCTACAGGCAGTCTTTCACTGCATCGTTAACTGCAGAATGCTCTTTAACAGAGAGCCATGGGAAACACCTGCCTTCTACAGTTGCCAAGTTTTTTTTACACGGAGTCTTCGTTGCATTGTGCTTATCTTTTATATGTACATACATATATACGTATATATAAATAAATACATGCATATATTTATACACACAAATAAATGTTTCTGTACAAAGATATTCTGGCAGCTGTCATGAAATAATAATAGTGCATCAGCTAATGTTTTTGATGTCCCTACTCTCAGCAATTTCATACTGTAAACTTATATAAATTCATTGTTTTCAATGATAATTTTTTTAAAAATCATCATGCATTTTAATGAGCAGCAGGAGATTAATGAACAAGTGCCTACACTCCTCTGTAGAGCATATGCATTCAGTTCTATTTTTAGGTATAATTTTAAATAATTTGAAATTACTCATATTCTTTTTTTAATTAAGGGGCCAGAGCTTTCACTTCCATGATGCAGAATCTGGCTATATACATATAGGGGCAACAGAAAATGTTATACAACGGCAAATGAATGTGTATTTTTGAATAAGGTTATTATTTTTGTCTTGGAACATACTGTGTTAATGTGTAAATAGTCTAGTTTGTATTTGGCAGAACAAAATTAGAGATAAGGATGGGAAAATGCAAAATTTGGCATGTTAAAGCCTAGGCAGGCATAAGGTCTGATGAACATCTCCTAGACCAATAAAAGTTTGGTTTGGGAATTGATCTTTAAAGGGAATACTCTGCCTGAAGAGGGAGAATAGGTTGTCTTGGAATGGGTACTTTTGCCAGTGGCATACAAACTACCACTTTTCTAGTCCTAGTGTGAGAAATACAAAAGCTCTACCTCATTGGGGGAGAGCTGTAAAAGCATCAGCTCTCTGGTCCATCAAAGCAGCTGATGAACACCACCACCCCTGATGGGTAACTGAGTTGGTACTATAAGGTGCTGCCATGGGATATCATGCACAAAGTATGTCAGAAGGCCAAAAGTCACACTGCAACTGCCATCTTGGGAAGGAAGAGGCAAATAATATTTTTTTTGAATGTTACTTCTCTGAGCTGGAATAGAGAAGTCATCCCAAAGACAGGGGGCACTGTGGAAAAACGCACGAACACAAGGGTGGGGAGTATTGCGTGCCACAGAAAATTGCCAGAGTTTGTAGCATCAATAACGAAAAAGGGCTTCCTGTGTTTTATTATGTATTATGGCTTTCCAGCCAACATTGACGTTCTGCTGCTAGGACAGGCTGGCGGCCCCCAGAGAGCAGCTCCTCCAGATGACTGTGTTCGCCTGTAACACGTTTCCCATCCAACTGTTCCGAGATGCTTTCCAGTTTAAATACAGCCCCAAATCAGCCATTTACAAGGAGCTGTTGCTGAACAAATACGCTTTGAGAACAAGCACAAACCTGTAAAGTTCCTCTCCATCTTGTGAAAGCATTTCAAGTGCCTCAAAAACAAGGAGAAGAAATAGCATAGTCTGAGGCCTCAGAGGTGGGGTTATTTAGATTTCCAAACACATCTCTTGCTGCTAAGCCCTAGACACATCAAGAGATGGCATGGAAATAGTGTCGCTGAGTTAAAGCTGAGCAGCATCATGGAAAAGCTAGTGTTGAGGATAAAATATTAATAAAACAGGAGTTTGTCAACCAGCACATTGTGAGCTGTGATTACGAGACTGTTAAAAGCCAGCCGTGAAGGTCCTGTAGAAGCACTCCCTTGGGTAAGGAGAGACAGCTCCGTGAAGAAGCTACGAGCTGTCAACAGGAATAGTTAATGGAAGCACTTGCGAGGGTGCAGCTTCCCCCGCAGATCAGGTGGTGACATTTCAGAGCCATTTCATCAGGGGAGGGGAGTGAGATGTACAAGGCAATGATCTTAGAGCATTGTGATAGCATTCCCTAAAGGGAGAAGGAAAAATAAATTAGATCAGTGATCTCCCTGAGCAGAGCTGCCAGTTGTTAGCATCTCTGAAGGGACTGCACAAGCCAAGATGACACCACTGAAGGAAAAGGAGGAACTCATTTGTCTAGATGTACAAACGTATTATTTTTATTGTACCAGTGCTGAGGGCCCCTGTTGCAGGAGGTCAGAGCTTGACAAATGCTGGTTAAACAGCTCCTTTCTGAAGATAAGTTGTCGCAGAACAGAGCAGATAGGCAGGACCGAAAGTGTTGTTTTCCTTGAGGTAGTATATTTGGACGTGTCAGAGCCCTGTTGGCCGCTGCTGCTGCTGCTGCCCTGGAAGAGGGATTGGCAAGAAGAGCCCTCGAAGTTTTCGAAGGTATCATTAGGCTGTAAAATACAGTTGTAGTCTTGGCTAGCACTGGTGTCCCTCGTTACCCTGCAGATGCAATGTCTTACAAATGTAATCTGAACTCATGCTTTTTAATGGAGTGTATGCTACTAATCACTTTAAAAATCAGCATTATTTTTTCCCCTTTATAATGAGATGGAGCTTTTTATTTGTATGCAGATGGAGTTTTGCCAGAAAGGCTTATGTCAAGTGGTTTCATTCAGCAACGTGAAAATTCATCTGCTTGTCTCTGCATGTACAGAGAAGTGGAAATTAGGCAGTTGCAAGAATGTAAGTAATGACTCCACTTCTGTATGCGATTTTTTTCCAGAGAGCAAACTGGTCTGTATGTCTTTGAACACATGACTTAAAATGAGACAAAATTTTCCTAGCCTAAATGTTTAAGACTGTCTTAAAACATAAGTATCGCTTTGGGGGATCACCATGCATCACTGTATAAAATTTTATGTGCAATGATCAATAATTAATTGGGAAATTGGTGCTAGTAAACTGTTCATGTCTTTAAGTTCTTGATTAGAAAATCAGAAAGCAGTTTGCATTTAACTTGCAACCTTAGTATCCTTTGACTTCAGCAGGCTGTAGACCAGGCCCAGAGTGACTGGACGTTCATGTTGTGCTGAGGTCAGGGTCTCACCTATCAAGCAATGTCACCTACATTTCCTTGCAGCCGCCACCTGCAAGTGTGGCATTGCCTTGTCAGGCGACTGTTTAGACTCTGACATGAGACGGTGGTGCCAAGCTGAGCCTTTACAAGGGAGGTGTCTCTTGGCACAGGCACAGGCTGTTTCTCTCTTGTTCCGTGTCTTCTACTGGCCAAAGCAAGTGTGAGTGCTACTGTCCACCGCTATTCATGACAAAGTTCAGAGCCACAAGAAAATGTCTTGGGGCATCCCCTCTACCTATGATGGCAAGGAAATAATGGTAAGGACTGATATGTCCCACATGGTTTTAATATCCGGTTTTAGCACTGCAGCTTGCAGTGGAGATGATCTGAAGTGTGTAATAGTGTAACATGTAGCTCGGGGTCATTGCTGAAGCAGAAGGGTGGCATAGTTTTGGAAACCTTTGTTAGAGCTGGCCCCAAGGTGGGGATACAGTTGCCTCTCTGGACTTGGGTCATCTCCTCAGCAGCCACATCTGTGTTTTCCTTCAGCAAGTTAATGTTTTGTTCCAGGAAGGCAGCAAGGTATGGCAGGGTTTTTCTTCACTGCAATGTGTTCAGTGCTGTGGTGACTTTTGTCATGCCTAATAACTGAGCTGATTTGGCCTTTCAGCAGGATAGCGGTGGTCTGAAACAAGAAATTAGTTTAATATCTTATGACAGAACTAATGTTAACACTTTTCTTTTCCCACTGGCAACATGGAGCCTTCACTTGCCCTTGCCACTGCCAACAGCTTTTCCAGCTCATGGGTGACAGCCTCCCTCCTCTGTGCTCAAAAAATGTAGAATCTCTCTGTTCCTTAAAAAAGAAAATGAAAGAATTAATTCTTAGCAATACTATGAAGCCAGCAAAGATCAGCAACCATGAGAGATCAAGACTACAGCCGTTTAGTAAAATGTTTCCTTGAAGAGATGTTTCTAAAGGAGATTGATGACAACGAGAGAGCTAAAAGAGAAAGACCATCCATTAAAGAAGATCTAGCATGACCCCAAGTAGAAGCCAATTTTTTTGAAACAAACTGCTTTTCAGTTTTGATTAATTACTTGGCACCAGAATTTGGATATTTAATAGCACTGGGTCCACCATGGAAATGAACTCACTGGGAATCATTGATGCAAACTTAAAAGTTTAGAGTAATGACCAGACAAGCCAACTATTTTAGCTTTTTGTATTTTCTATGTGTGTGTGTGTGCAAGGAGTCAGTGCTGTTTTTTATTCGACAGCCTCTGTGTCAGAGGCTTTTGTGCTCAGAACAGTACACCGCATAAGTTCCAGGATAAGATCAAACCTAGACATAAGCAGAAATGTATCGTTTCCATTTGTTCTTGTATATTTCAATGGAAAGCATATTCTGCACTCGGTAGGAGGTGTTCAGGAAAATATTTGGCATCAAGAGAAAGCAAATGTAATTAACAGTATTTCTCCCATTTTTTAAGCAAACTACCCAGCAGGTTATGAGCTCCGTTCAGTGCAGAAGTTCACTTATCTTATTTTTTGCAAAATTTTCTTTGCTAATTTGCAAAATTAGCAAAGAAATTTAATTGCAAAATTTTCTTTTGCAAAAATCTTTGCTAATTTTCCTGAAGAATGGATAGTCAGGAACCTTAGATCTGAATGCCCACGAGGAAAGAAACAGCTTAGGAAATGGTATAAACTTATACACAGCTAAGCATGTCTAAAAAAACATTTGCTGCTTGAATTACATGAAGAGAGGAGTAGGGCTTTAGTGAGTGCTGGGTGCTGCGCCTTCTTTCTCCTGGCTGGGTCAGGCAGGGAATCCACTGTCGGAGTGCATTAACTGTTGCAGCCATTTTACTCTTTCCCCACATTTTGCTCTAATCTGCTTGAAAGTGTTCACATACCTCAGCACCTGCATAAGAGATGTGTGTTAAAATCATGTAATGGCTGTCCAGACCTTGTTGCGATGAGAGCTGCTGTGAAGCTGTTCTCCAGAGAGTCGGGCTCTGGTGAAAAAGCTCCTCCGGGCAGATTGGGAAGAGCTCAGGAGCTCACTTCCTTCTTCTCATCAAGTTTTGGATGAAAAGGCGAATCTGAAAGCTGCTAATACCTATATTTTTGTATTCAGCTATGCTCTCTGAGGGCAATATCAGTTATCAGCACTGAGAGACAGACAGACACACAAAAAAAGAAAGAAACTTTGTGCTCACAGTAAAACATGGATACTTTTGAACTCACTCCTTAAGTGTGGGAGGGAAGGAGTTCGGGATTAGATTGGGGGGGGTTGGTGTTAACAGAGGTATTTCTCCACCAACTTCAGCCAAGATCTCTCAAGGCTCATAAATTTGACTAGCAGGGCCTTTGTTTCTGTTGTTGCTGAATGATATGGATCACTAGGTAGTTTTTTCCCCTTTTTCTTTTTTTTTTTCCTTTTGTTTTATTATTTGTAAACTCTCTCATCTCGGATAAAAAGAAACTGCCAGAATAAAGAAACCAAAATAGCCAGGCTTATTTAATTTAATTTCATATGTCTTAGAAAAATCTGTATTATTCTTCATGGGTGTTTTTCCTCCTGAACCAGCAAGACTTCTCCTTCATTATGAGAAAGGTCCTGACAGCATTCTTCTGGGGTATATTATTTCTGCTAAGTCATTTTATAAACTACAGTAAGATTTCGAGGCCCAAGACAAGGCCAGTCCTCGCCAATTCTATAGATCCCCAAACCCATATTTCTCTTAACTGAATGGGCTATAGCCCCTCCTGGCTGAGTCTGCTGATGAATTGAAACATCCAGTAACTACTGAACATGAACTGATGAAGTTAAACAGCAGCAAAGAAGAGAATCTGCAGCTTCCTTTTCTTTCAGTAGAGAAATCTCTATTTCCCTCAAGAGCCTTTTTAAAGACCTTCAAAATAAAGCTCAGGAGACTGAAGTGCCATCAATTAATCACAACCTGAGTTCCTAGCGCAAGGCACGCCGCAGCTTTCGGGACTGGTATTTTAAATCCCAGGCCTCTTTTGCAGAAACACCTGTCTGCTGTGTCTTGGGGTTTAATTTTGTCATCTTTTTTTTTTTTTTCTTTTCCTTGTGTTCTCTGATGATGATTCACCCACCATTTGAGTTATTATTCTGGCATTATTATTCACTGAAGGGAATATTTGAAAGGGAGATGAGGTTTACTAAGAAGAAAGAGCTCATCTGTTTTTCTCAGTTTCAAGGACACATGTTCAAAACAGAATCTCCTTTTAAGTTAAGGCTGTGGCAGACTTAGTTACCTGTTTCAGGAAATTACTTTTATGTAAAAGTTTTTTATTTAAAGAAAAGTATTTGAGTTTAGTAAACAGAAGCTCCTATTCAGTTCACAGACCTTCTGTTTCAAGAAGATTTGAGCATTTAGGGCTTTTTTCCTGGCTTTTTCTTTGATATGCTCCTAGCAGGCTTGTTCTTATTTAAAGCATATTTCAGACAGTTTTGCTATACCAACAGTTCTGTATGCTTTGTGCTTTTGGTAGGTCTCTTTCTTTAACAGATAAATGATGTAATCTCTCTTGTCTGCACCAATAACTGTTTTCTCCAGGTCAACTTCTCACTGTTTCGTGAATGTGCAAAAAGTCTCAGATTTAAAAAAAAAAAA
>VZTL01030701.1:32444-77444 GCA_013400535.1 Scopus umbretta
AACATTGTATGTTTGGACTAGAATTGAATAAAAAGTGAGATGGAATATAACATAGTTTTAATCTCTTAATTAACATGTAAAATGCAAGAAGTGCACTATGAACTATATTTCTTTATATGATCAGACACATGACACTGGGACAGGAAGGTCATAGCTTCAGACAGGGAGACACAGGACAGCGGGAGATTTCCACAGCTCATTTAAAATCAGTTCATAGTTTTCTGGCATCTCTAGACTTTGAGGTCTTGTTGCTAAGGAAAAAAAAAAAAGAAACTTAAGAACAAGGGACATTTAAAATCTGTTGGAGCTTTCTGAGCTTTTTGACTAATTCCAGCTTTCCTGTGAGCTTCAGTTTTATTTTCAGTTTACCTATCAAATTATTCTCTACCACTCCATTGAAGAATTAATGTCCATGTATATGTGCAGCTTTATTCAGTGCTGATTTTTTGAAACTTTTTAGGTATTATTCAAATGTCAGTAACACCTTCCTGTTCAACCTGTATATTGAAAGTATAGCAACTGCTGCACAGTGTCTTCACTGGGAGAAGGGGGAGGGTGTTATTAATAATAAATGCAAGTGTGGACTTGTGCTAAGCACAGTTAGTTGCCATAACCACTTAAAATGCCAAAAAATGCCTGCCTACCTGCATGCTCTGGGTTGTTCCTCTTTTCCTTAGTGGTGGAGGCTCTGGCAGGAATTTTGGGAGATACCAACTATGGCAGCCAAGTCACTCAAAGGAGGCAGAAGTCCTCTTTCATTTGAGGACCCTCTTGTTTATGGACTGCATCCATATATGTGCCACAGAATCAGCAATTGTCCAATGTTTAAAAAATCAGTAAAGCTAGTTGTCATGGAGGTACCTGCTGGGGTCTGGGAGGAGGAGAGGAGGGTGAGAGAAATGTCATGAAAATACTGCTCCTAGAGGTTTCCATATCACATGCATTGTAACTGCCTTATGTAAAAGCAAAAAAAAATGCCATCGGAAAGAAACACTGCTTTGTGGGCATCTTGCATGCAAATACATCTGTGCGCACATCTGTGCTGGAATACAGACATAGATACAGATCATTAACATCTATTTTCTGAAGGTGATCCAAAGTATCAATCACCTGAATTACGGCAGTAAAACCTGTCTTTTAATGAAACAAAAGTGAGACGTGAAAATAAAAGGTAACCTGCTTTTAAATGTTTATAGAAGATAAAGGTTTAACCACAAGTCTTTCATCAAATGGAAGACAGTAGGAAAAAAAAGTTTAGAAAATGCCCTTTGGCTGCTCTTTACTGTGTGGTGAAACCTCACAGTATCTCACCTCATATACTATATGGGCCCTAAAGGCAGCTGGAAATGTTTAGAAATACCTCTATTTTGGTACATGGCTGCCTCTCTATCTGTTATATCCAGCAGTGTTTCAAGGAAGGGAGATATTTGCTTAAATGAAAAGCCCAGACCAAAGTGTGAGATGGTAAATGGCGCTCGAGGGTATACAGCAGTCTAAACGGTGCCCTCTGTTAAAAGAATCAGCCACCTGACTGCTCATTAGTTAGCAGTAAATAATGAGGAATAGCTTGAGGCAGGAGCTCAGAAGTGCAGATGTCCCAAAATATTCACCCAGTTTGTGGTGTCATGAGATCTGTAGTGTCGTAAGGTAAAATACACTTAATCCCTCTTCTGAGTGAAGTAAAGCATTTTACAGTCTTTGTGGAGTCTAGTAATTTTGTATAATCTTTTCAGTGAGGATATCAAAAAAGGAAAAGCAAGGTCCGCGAGATCAGGCAATGACTGCATACTTTCCCCCCTCCCCGTCGCGTTGCACACCCAAAAGGCATTTAGCAATAAGTGGACACCCCTGGAAATTCCCCATCAGGATGCCGCCCCCTCCTCCCTCTCAAAAGTTCGTAGGAGGTGTGTTTTGAACTATAGATTAATAACAAATCTGAATTTCTCAGATGGCTCCTGTTGGTTTAACGGGAAGACCAGCATCCCAAACCAGAATTACCCTGAAAGGCCGGGGCAGGGGAGTGTCTGGGTGAGGAGGCTGGGCAGTGGCAGGGCTATGGCAAAAGCCCAGTCATGGGCTTGAACAGTGATGGTGTCATTGCAAAGGCCTGTAGAAATATAATAGGTTTGAGTAGAAATTAATTTAAAAATCCATAAACAGTTTTACAAAAGGGTGTCTCTTTTTCTGTAAAGGCATTTTTAAACCTTAGAGAGTTCTATAGCAAGGCTGGCTTTCTTTGCTAAATTTTAGATTGCTTTGTATTTTGGGTGTAATCTATGGCCAGAAGGTATTTGCTGTACAGTTTTTATAAGCATTTCAGTCACAGAGAAGCTCCAGTCCCATTAAATTTTGATGAAACTTGGGTTCCGAGATGCCTACATTTTCCCTTTTCAGAGCGTTCCTCCCCATCATCCCTTTTTTCTGTTTTTTCCACAGTTTGGGTACAACTCTCCAGTTGTCTGAGGCCACATGAAGTGACAATCTCAGAAGAAAGATCAGCATAAAAACAAAAGCGAAGGTCTATTCTCCATATCTAGCCCGATACAACACCCCTTGCTCTGATGAGTCAGAGACACCTTGTGTTACAGGTCTGTTCTGGTTTCTCTCAATCTCCTTGACCCTTCAGCAATGCATCAGGCCTCAGCTCCAGCAGGTCTCCCCTCCTCTCATATCAGGTGTCGTCTTGTGTCACCCTCTCCCTACACCTTACAGCAGTACCTGCCTTGATGTTTCTTTGATGTGTCCAGCTTCGTCTCATACCAGACAGCCTCTGCGAAGGTGTCTGCACAGGAGGGTACTCCAGGCAGACTCTGATGCCATGGCTGTTACATGCTTTTCAGTCATTGACTGCTGTAATCACTACCTGTGGGGGACTGGTTGAGGTCCTTGCGTTTTTTGTCTATGCCCTATTCACAGTAGGTTTCTTAGCTCCTCCTTGCAGCAATCTGCCTCTACTTGTGGTCTGTTTACTATGCTTTGCATGTTCATTATCTTAGCTAAAATGCTGACCTGAACCCCCCCTCTCCCCCTGCCTTCTTACCTTTCAGCACTGTGTTGAATCCTGTTTGCTGAGAACATTAAACATTTTTTTCTCTGACCTGAAAATTCAGCCAAACGCTGCTTGAGGGCTACCTAAACCCCACAACCAAGGGGTTTAAATTAGGAAGTGTTTAGTGTAGGAAGAGCTTAAAAATGTGGACTTAGGCTGCAAGTCCACGTTCTTTCTTTTGTTCCTGAATGCCTCTCGTTGATCTCAACATATATCCCAAAGGCAGAGGGGACGTTTGCAAACAGATGGGGAGCTGGGCAGTAGTGAGAAAGAGTGCAGAAAGGAGAAAGAGCACCCACTGCTGAGGGTGCTCTGCCAGAAAGGGGTAAATCCAGCGGTGTCCTCCCTGACTGTGCCAGGCTGGGGCCACCCTCACCCTTGGCCTCTTCTGTCCTGCTGATGCTGGGGTGCGATTCCCATTGTGAGTCCTGCATGTGCTCAAAAGATTTTGTCTGCCTGGGGGTCCAAATTCAAAGGTAAAGGGCGTCTCCACCAAATGACCGCTGAATGGCAACAGCCCAGGAAAGGCTGCCCTGTGACTGCTCTGGGGATTTTAATCTGTGAGACAACTGATCTAGCACTTTTTATGATCATTAAGTTTTCCTATTCTCTGTTTCTTTCTCTGTCATGCACTTACGTGTATGGAAATTTAAAAAGAAAGTGCAAGTGGAAAGAGGTGGGAAATCCAACCTCAATAAACTCTCCATAAAATCCACAAATTAAGGGCAAGTACATCATGAAAGTGTATTAGTCAGAGAGCTATAAATTCCAGCAAATTGATTGTCATATATAATCAAAAGCATACTATAATATATAATAAGTTGAAATAAATACCGCAAACCAACCTCAGGCTGTAAATGTTTAAGATTAGTCCTTCATACCACATATACCTGAGGTATAAATAAAGAAAGCAGGAAGGCTTAAATAAAAAAATAAATTTAAAAAAAAAAAAAGAAGGAAAAGAGATCTGTGTCCTAAAAATGGGGACTGAAATGAAAATGTGGTCCTTTGAGTTACACTCAGAAATTGACTGCAAATCACTGGATGGCTTGAAAGGTTTTCACAGCATAGACATGTTCTCATGCACTGCTTAACAGTGACCAGTCTCCCCTTCCTGAGATGAACCCATAGAGAAGCCTGCAGTGGCAGTCCTCAAAGAGTGTGTCCTAATCACTGTCTGCGGAGGTGACAAATGCCAGCAAGGCAATGCCTTGATTTGATTTGGAACAGCTGGAGACCATCAGCTGGGACTGCAGGAGTCCTGTCGGCTGCAATACAGCTCTGGCCATGTCCCAGATCTGCCTGTGCTCCCTGGGTGCCCCCTTCCACCCACAGCAAGCTGCCCACTGCCTGGGGCACCTTGGTTAAGGACAACCCCATTCACAGGGATAGGACACCTCCAGGAGCTACCTCATGGTTTGCGGTGTTCACCAGGACCTGCTAGACACTGATGGACTGATGGGTTTCAGATCGCGTCAAATTACTGCGTACGCTCTTTTAAAGCAAAATAGTTATTTTAACCTTCAAAGTTAACATATGGACCAAATAGCCCAAAGCTAGCAAGAGCCTGTATTTAATCTAACAGTGTGCAATTGTTTCTATGTGTAATCTGAAATGACCTGACGAGGATTCCCAGTGCCTAGGCTAGAAGCCAGTTTCTTCTTTATTCAGTATATGTTCAGTACTAGTTGCCTAAGGTGCCTTCCTGTCTGCATTATTAATATGATATAGGCCTATGGTTTCCAGTATCATATATGTGGAATTTCTTTTCTCAGATCCTGAGCAATCCACATCTAATCCTCCAGCTGAAAAGCTGTTTAAAAGTCACAGCACTGGGCCTTCTATTTGAAACCACTTAGCTTAAAACAAGGAATACATGATGTTATAATCTACAGCACCTCCCAGCCAGAGGAGCCTCTGCATTATTAAGGACAATTCTGACTTAGCCAGGAATTATGTCAAATGGGAGCAGCAGTGGGTGAAATCATCCTGAGAACCCGATGGGGATGGTTGGCAGTGGAACAGGGCTACCCACAGAACGGCTGGGCTGAAGATGCCAGCCCTGGATCTGCGCAGAGGTCTCCCAGCCCATCTGCCTGAATCCACGCCAGGGAAAACACCGACTGGGAAGCAGAAATCTGCTGTCAGCTGGGGCTGCAGTTTGGCTGGCGTGGGGCAAATGAATCACTGGTGGTGGAGGCTGGTAAAAGGAAGCACCACCTCACCTGAGCCAGCTGTGGGCACCGACTGCACAATGTTCCCGAACGCTTACCTGAAAATGTTAGGCAGTTTTCATTCACATGGAGCCTGTATCACACCATGTTTCCTTCTGTCAGTAACTTTTGCCAAAGCCCTTCAGGTGAAGATAGACTTGAGAAGCGTCCTGAAGCTGCCCGAAACCTGATACTTCCTTCCCAGCGGGATTAGAGTCCCGCTGTCAATAGCGTGTCAGTGCAAAATGGAAGCAGAGATGTTTACAAAATTAACAAATGGACTTCAAGTTAAACACTGGACAATTTGTGAGACAGCTTTTTTTTTTCCAAACATTGACCAGTCTCCTGAGATTACTTGCAGGTGAATGTTCTGTTATTCTTTCTGGACTGACTTATTCTAACATCATGTCATTTTTAATTGCTTTTCTTGAGCAAATATGCTTGCAACTTCATCCTGTTAGCCTCCTTAGAGTGCTCTCAATGTTAACCTTTTCCCAAGGGTGCATTCACCATTCCTAAATCACATATATAGTTTTACTGACTTCAAATCAATTACTGCAGTTGGGAATGCAAAGTTGTATTCTGCATATGGTATGTGCCCTATAGCATTAAGCTCTGGGCTTGCAAATGGGACAAGACTAAATGGCACAGGCTTGTTTGTATTGGGCCCTGATCCTGTGAAGATGTACGTGCTGGACGTATTTTGAGCAGTCTTGGTGACTTCCATAGAACTGCAGACAGGAAGAAAAAGTTCAGCACGTGTCTAAAGCCTCACAGAATTGGGACTTACAAGGTTAAATCCTATAGCAAGGAGAAGGAGAAGCTTGACACCCTTGAGGAGGTGCAAAGCGGAGGGTGGCATCCTATCTGCCAGCGTGGTGTCTGCTTGCCCCGCTTTGCTGATCCTCCCTTCAACCACCACAAAAACTGGACTATCCCAGTGCTCACACCCAGATACTCACGTCTCGGGGTGTGCCTAAGTGGGTACAAAGCCTTGGCAGGAGTGGGTCCCCTCTGCTTGTCATCACTGCTAACCATTTGGAATGAAGCACATAAAAAATGTGATATTTTTAGCAAACCCAGCTATACCTGGTGGACTGAAAGTACATCACTTGTTTCAACAAGTAGCAAATATGAAGCTGGAGGAGAGGGCAGGAAAGTATCCAGAACTGAAATGAATATTATTACTTTTCACCAAACTAACAGGACTCCTTGCAACAGGATCAAAATAGCTGTTTGTCAGTTAAAAAAAAAAAAAAAAAGTTTAAAAAAAAAGGATCTGCTGCCAAGGTTTATGGGGAAGACTCTATACTAATGCATTATTTTGGTTATAAAATGTTTAGCACTTTTTTCCTTTTAGTCTGCACCATTAAATGTAAAAAGGATATCTATCAGCATCTAATGTTTCTTCAAAACACCATGTAGTGTCTAGAAAACTGAACTGTCAGACATGCTTGTCATGTACACATATTTTGTTATTAAATGTGTTTGGGCATGAGTTTTGGCAGGATTTCTTCACAACTATCCTGAACTTTTCTTGACACCTTTTATGGCACGTAATACATCTGCAACTCAGGGCTTGGTAAGCCCTTAACTCTTTAATTATGAGCCTAGAAACTCCCTTCCTAATTATTGTCCTGTAAGCAACATGATCTAATGCTCATGCCAAAGCACAGAAATTCACTCTGCAGGTGCTTCGCTTTGTTTGGCTGCCTTTTGCTAATTTTTTTTTGCTTTTTACAGTGTCAAGAGAGCAGTGTGTGCTCTGCGTTCTTGTGTCAGTGTAATCCTGGAGTGGTTTGCAGTTGCTTGCTAGCTGACCTGACTGGTATCTAGTATTTGCTACTTTTTCTTGCGTCTTTTCCTCCAAGTAAGGACGGTGTTCAGCTCTCGCACAGTATGGACCAGGTTTCACCAGAGGACCGACTTCCCTCTATAAAGGGTTAGGGTTTAGTATTGGCTTCTGTGTAGTACCAAGTAATGCCAAAAACCTTCTCTTTTAAAGTGAGTGGGACTCGTATAAGTACTGTAGCAAATGGAAGAACACGACTCGCATAGCTGACGTGTCTAACGTTATATAAATCCCATTTTACCTTACAGGGAAACTGAACTGGAAACTGGCTCAGTGTCTTGCCAAAGGCCACAGAGGATATCGGTGCCAGAGAATGAACAGACCCCACGATTCCCCACTCTGCAGCCTCCGTGCGATCACTTTGAAAACTTCATTTCCTTCTGTTGGACTGATTTTAAAGAGAATAAAGAAACAGGGAATTCCGCTTTCTTCCTTACGGCCTGAGGGAGGAAGTCAGGAAAACGTTTGTCTGATGATTTAATTAATTTAATAAAAGAGGAATTACCTACAAAGTTGTTTTTGTGAAATTTCTATAGAGACCATAAATCATACGTATATTTTATTAAGTTAGCAAGCAGAGATACAGCAATCTACAAAAATCTAGAAGAGCACTTCCATCTTTGAAAAGTATTAGAAAATCCTATCTACTCGTGCCATACTTACATGAATTTATACATGCAATTTTATGTAAACCTAAATATATTTTAGCAAGAATATTTTGCATTCTTATGCTCTAAACTGAAGTTATGTAATTCTCTGCGAAGTATTTTTCTGTTCCTTTTCGTATTTATTTAGCACCATGTATGAAGTTGATCACCTTACTAAAACCAGGTTTCTATTCTTCCTTGTGCAGCCCCATCAGCCAACAGTATCTTTCTGTAGCCTTTCAGAACACGTACAAATGGTGCAAGGTGTTAAGAGATGCAGGCCACGAGGCCAAGAAGTTTAATGATGGATTTACTATTGAAAAGCGTATGCACTTTTCTGAAATACTAGTTGAACTTCAGGCTCCTCTTAAAATTGCTGTTTAAAGGACAGAGTTCAATGCTGAAATAGTCCATGCAATCTCCAGAGAGGAACCCAAAGGACCCTTCCTGGATGACAAATTATGGAAAACTTCCAAATCGAGTTGTAAACTTTCTCTCCGGGTAAATAACAATCGTCAAAACTGTGAAACTGTTCCCTAGGTATATACACTGAAAGAGAGAGAGCTCAATCTTCATCAAAATTTCAGACCCAAACAAATTAAAACTTTGGGATTAATTCATACTTGGATTTGAATTTAATAATTTGGACTGACTTGTATAGCCATACTGGTTTTGCAATAGAAGCTTGCTTATGGCTGTATTTTTCCAGGTTGATAATTTTTGATAAAGCTTTCTGAGCTTCAAGATCAGCGCCACCTGGAATCTTGTTTAAAAAAAGCAAAGTATTTTCCTACCTCTTCCCATGCAGCTGAGTAATTACTTTAAGTTTGATGTCTTTGTGTTAAATGGCATTGCTTCAAAATTTGCGCATGTCAACAGCAGAAAGCTGGGAGAGTTTGAAAGGTTATCACTGTTTCTCTTCGAATTCCTGTGTACTGAAACCCTTCAGAGATGGCTGCCTACTGCAAATCATTGTTTGACAGCTTCACTCAACTTTGAGACTTGTCAACTCAGGGGGCAATCTGACAGCTCTCAGGCAATAAAGTAAACAAGGGATTTAAAGCGTCAGAGAAGGAATGCTTAAAATCATTCCTAATATTTCTCCTATTCATAACATGTCACCAAACCGGTGAAGTTATGAAGGCAGCAAGTCTCAGCTTCTTATGCATCCCAGGTGGCATTCACAGAGCGAGGGAAAGCTTGGGGGAACCCTGGCAACTGGCTTCGACCAAGTATCGTCCAGATTTGTTCCACCGATGGTATTCCAGATAAGAATGAAAACTCGAGGCATTCTTCCTCGAATGCACAGTTTTTCAGATACTTTATGTACTAGTCTGACTAAAAAGATGATTCAGTATTGGTGGAAACAGAACCTCATTTAATAGTTGTTCTTTAAAACTAAACACGACCAAGTTACAGGTTTTCTCTGTAATAATGTAGTTAAGGGATACTTCTTTCACAGTGGCCTGGAAACCTGCAGACACTTTGGTCATACAAATGCTCAGCTGCAGAATCTGTAGTGGTGCTGGAACCTGCTGAGCGTTGATGGCTACATGGATCCGACCACTTACATACCTGTTTATGGACTTAACAACATATATGCGCGTGAACTAACAGGTACGTTTTCTGAAGCAGTCACTTTTATTGGGTCCTGACTTTGTGGGAATTATCTGAGACAGCTTAAAAAAACTTTTGTTCAGATTCCCATAATCTGGCTATGTTAATCCAGAGCCAATTGAATGCTCAAAATGATTAGTAGCTTTTAAGAACATAACCTCTTTTTTTGGCTATTTTCCTGTGTATATTTATGTATTCCTATCAGGGAATAATTGGATAGTATGTCTAACATATGGTTTTGTAGGTATATGTAACAGACAGGTTTTACAGTTCTAGAGAAGAATGCAAAACAAAGTATAGAAAATCTGACCTAAATTTTAGACTAGTGTGACTGTTGCTTGCACATCTATTTTGAGAATTCCTGCTGCTAACACACCTAGAGGTGACCCCTTTGTTAACTGTGTGGCATGTGCATGACAATAAATTACCTGTTGTCATTACTGAAAATGACTAATGGCCTGTTACTGTTTTAGGACATTATTTAAAAGTCATTTTTCTAAAATAACTATATTCCCTCTTGAGGTAATGTTGGTTTTGGTTTTTTTTTTTCTTTTTAAATAACGCCATTAACTGTTGCCGCTCTGTGATGTTATAGGAGGTTTTAAACTGAGGTTTTCTAATTACAGTAGTTGTTATGCAGCTAAATTGTCTTTTGATTCTTTTTCTAATAAGGACACCTAACTGGACACCCAGCTTGCATAAATCTCTGTAGCTGTTTTCAAAGGATCTAATCTAATATATACTAGCTGTAACTTTTAGGGGTAATGCTAAAGATCTTCATTTACTGCAGTATTACAACTCCATTAATTCACATTTTAAACTGAGCCCTGACCAAACGCCAGCAGCCACTTGTGCTTGCTAAAAGATTAAAGGCTCTGAACCATGTGAAGAAAGGAAATCTTTATAGATTGCTAGCTAATGGTTGTTTTCTTTACTGTTGGAGTCAGTGAATTGAATTGTAATGGACTGGATTGACTCCACATATGGAAATTACAAAGAACAGGATCATTTTTTTACCAACGAAAATTTCAGTCATTCTGGAAGTCAGCTCTACGCTTCAAAATGCTGGACTGCAAGCAAATATCTGAAACTCTGATGCGTCTTTTTAACATAATATTGCTTGCTTATGTATCTGTTCTGTACTTTGCCTTAGCAGCTTAATACTTTCTATAAACGTAGTTGATTTGACATCACGCAGGGAGGTGCATGTAGTGCCACGTAAAAGCAGCTTACATTGTGTCATGGCAGTTTGGAATACTTGGGGTCTCTGGCTTGCAATACAAGGGCTCACGTTAATTACATTGCTACCAATGTGCAAGCAAAAATTGATTAGAGGAGTAAAACTGCAGGCGCGTGTTCTTTTGCGGTGTTCCTAAGGTGTATCTAGCCTAAGCTGTATTCCCAGATTTACATCTCTTGCTGATACTGTCATGACAAACTCAGGCACATCATAGCCGCTCAGACTAAGTGGCAGAAGGGCAAAGAAAGTTTCTGCGGCTAAATCTGCTATTACTGCACAAAGCTAGACAGAGAGTGATGGGAGTTAATCACTGAAACACGAACAGACAGGACTAGCTTATCGTAATAAGAAGCTATCAAATCACAGCTCTGTTAAACTCTTCAATGTTTTATCATGAGCAGCTGTCAAACTCCCATAATTTCATGATTAATATATTACAGAGTGATTTCCTGCCTTATTCTGTTGCCTGTGGCTTTTTTTTTAACTGGAAGTGGTATTATTCGTATTTATTTAAAGTAAGCTATGACTCTGCATGCGCATGTACATAAACATATAAAAAACCCAGCAAGGAGGAAATAGTTCTCAGGCCTGGCTCCATGGGAGGGAGGGGACTGCCCCATCCACCCTGCTTTCATTGCACCCCTTTGCTGGCAAAGAAGGAGGGCTGCGAGCAGCGTAGAAAACCTGTGTTAAGTCAGAGAAACATAATTTTCGGTGCCCATGCTGTATCTCCCCACAGTAACATCTGTGAACAGTGCCACTAGAAATAGATTCAATGTCATCTGTTCCCATGGAAAAACAGAATGAAAAAGAGTTATCACTGATTTGTACATAGCCAAATTTGGGGATGAAAGAGATAATCTAATTATTGCGAAGCCTCTCTCTTTGTGTTTTCACATGAAGGCAAAAGTATGGGTTATCCACTTTTCCGAGGAATGTCTGGGGCTGCCAACACAGTGTTACAAAAGTTGTGGAGTCCTTGAACCAAACTAGGTGAAACATGACGGCCACTAACTTACTTAAAACTTTGGACACTGAGAAACTTCCGGGCTGTCACCAAGAGGGCCCCGCTGTCACCATCTAGGGAGGCTGCGAGCCAGTGACTCAAGGTGTTTGGAAAGTCTCTGGCTTTCCTGTCTGGGTGTTTTGCTTGAACTGAAATTAATGCCCTTGAAAACTACTGCTCAACAACAGGTATTACAGACTGTAATAACCACCGAGCTGCTCTTTGCCATAGTGGACTCCTGCCAGGACAGGATTTCCATCTTTTGGGAGATATTTCAAATGAGCCTGCGGTCTGGGACTTTTTGGACTTGTGGCTCTATGGATTTGCTTGTTTAAGACTGTTGGTGTTTGCTTTAAGTTTTTAAGAAATAAAATAATAATTTTAAAAACCTTTGAAGACAACTACTGCCGGAGTCTATTTCTTTTGGGATTTCTAAAAAGGTTTCTGAGGAGGACTCCTTTGTGATAATATAATTAAGCAAGGAGACATGACAGCTAGTCATTTCAGGGTTATTATGGTATGCCTAAGGTGGCATTGCAGGCATGAGGCTGAAGGGCGAGTGGCTTTAATCGCCTATTAAGTGCAATAATCCCTTTGATATGCTCTGTCTGGAAAGACTTATCAAAAAGGAATTTAGGAAAAATATTTTTAAAACTGGTGAATGCAGTAGGCGTGAATATTAACGTGGTTGTAACATCACTGACAGACACTCAAAAAGCTCTACTTGTGTCAAGTTTTCATTTGGTAAAGACACCCTGAAGGAATGATTTTTAATAAGAAGCAAACTATTGCAAGGACTTCTTTGGTATTTTTGCTTTTTTCCTCCTTAAATATTTGCCTTATGTGCTTTAAGCATTTTAAGATCATATGGACTTTAAAGTGGATCAGCTCCTCTGTGCAGTACAGCTGAATAAAAATGCAGATGGCAGACAATGATACAGTGCCTGTCCACAGCAGGACAGTCCTACCGTAAAACCCATTATTTGGTGATCCACGATCCTAGCTCACTTCGGTACATTTGCCTGTCACTCTGCTCTCAAGGGAGGCAGTTCTTCTGAAGGACAGAGCTCCTTCATACAGCGTGTGAAGATCGGTGATGTGGTTTCCACATCTGTTTCAGCTAGCAGAGCTGGGAATTCAACTATAGTCCTCAACGGCAACAGAGAGAGAGATGCCAAATTGCCGAGCTACTTCACTGACCTAGTAAAATATTTTGATTGGTTTTAAAGCAAGGGAATAAAACATGGTTATTTTCATATGAAATGGTTTATGGAAAGATATTTTGAAAAAAACCATAATTGTGTGAATTTTTTAAATGCAAAGTTTTGTGCTAATATGCCACTAAGTGGAGAAATCCAGTGCCAGCATAAATATTGGTAACATGTTCATCTTATTTACAGGTCTGAAAATGTTAGCTTTTCCATGGCCTCTTTTACTTATATTAATACATTAAAATAATGATCAAAATGTAAATAAAAGGTATGAAAATATTTGCTATGACTCAAAATATAATTGCTCTATGCTGTATAGAGAAAATTACTTTGCTGAACTGGCCCTTGTTTGAACTTAGGTGATGTTTGCGTATTTTGTGCTGTATATAAAAAGCTTTGCCCTTTATTTGAAGCCGCTCTGACTGCATAATTACCATGCTCCAATTTCTATTTGGACAATCAAGGTTGTCCTGTCAGTCTGTTTCAGTACACATGGACTGAACAATGAAAATCTTCCTGTTGTGGGTACATGGGGGGTTGTGGGAATTTTGTTTCATTAAAGAAGAGGGATAAAAAATGTACACCTGAAAATGAAAATTGATGAGAATGGGACCCTGTGTGTTGTTTTGCCTTTCAAGAAAATTTATGGAAATGCAGTGTAGCAGGGCTGTTGTCACTGGTTCCCTTCAAAGTTAAAAATTCTTAGTACCAAACAGAAAATTTATTCTTTAAATAATATTTGAAAAATTAGACTTTAAAAAAAATCAGCAAAATTCCCTCCAAAGAAGGGCTTAAAAAGAAATCCACTAAAGTTTCCCTAGGGACAGGATAGTCCAGTTTTGAAAAAAGTTATTGTTATGCTAGTAATAAGATATGCCTTAAGCTTGTTCTTAACTCTTATTTTCTTTGCTGCAGGTTGAGAAACTTTCTCTCCATCGCGTTCCATGCAGTTGTTCTGGAAAGGAATGGCAAAGCTGTGCAAGTCTTCGCAATGAAAAAAACCTCTTCCTGTAGAGGCAAGACCCTGCCAAAATAAATAGGGACTGCAGCAAATGGTGCAGAGGGACATTTCTTTTAAGCGTGTGTATGAATTATATACACTATGAATATAAAATATAGTATACGTACGTGTGTATTTACATGAATTTGCATAAGTATCAATATTTTCAAAAGTATGTGTTCTGGAGCGCATATAATCAATGCAAGCTTTCCTGGAAACTGGGATCTTAGCACAGCCCAGCCCGCCCACAAGTTCATCTTGTAGAATCCTGAGATGAAGATTAACATGGTGGGATACAAAAGCTAATTTCTTAATAACGATAAAATTACTGAAAGCAATGCAAGCTATTGATGCCTGAAACAGCCAGATGAAAATGGCATGGTCTAGTGATTAGAAGGTTTTAGTAGGAAATAATACTTTTCTTGTCACCGGGCTGCATTGGCAGAATGAGTGCAGCAGCTGGAACGCATATGCAGAGTGTTTACTGGAGCGACTCTTACACTTTCAGACAGAAGGAAATCCTGTGCAGGATTGGAAAGCGCAGAGAGCTGTCACCAGGGAATAGCCTGTCTGTGTGTCTCCATGAAATAAAAGCTGTGTGGACCACAGACCCTGCAGTGGGCACTTCCTGCCCCCTTTGCTGCAGCAGTTCAAGATTGCTTTTTCTTTTTGCCTTTTTTTTTTTTTTTTTTTTTTTTTNNNTTTTTTTTTTTTTTTTTTTCTGGAAGATATCAAATCTACTGGTATTATCAACAGAAATGCTGATGAAGCTTAGGATTTACTTTGTATCAGACTTCAAATATCTGATTAAGGGTGGGGTATTTGGGTTTCTATTTGTTTGTTTGGCAAAAGGAGAACCTGGAAATTTGGCCATCTCTCAGGTCGAATAGATTGATCTTTCTATGCTAATAAGATATCTGATATTACTTGAGGTGGTTTTTTCAGTTTGGTTCCCCGCCCCCCCAAAATCTGTGTAGGTTTCTAACTACTGTGAATGCATTTAAAGCAGTAGCAAATCCCGACGACTAAAAGCTGCTAACACAAGGAGCGTTTCATTGTTTGCTGATGTTATAGTGACGATCAGCATCTACTAATGAATAAGAAAGCACATTCATTATCCAAATAAGTTTAAAAATCTTAAATTAATGATGTGTTTATGTGACAGATTTGTGGGAGGGATTTCAAATATAATCACCATCAATCTGGCTACAGCCAAAATAAATTTTATGAAAAGTAAAACAAACTGTTGCACAGACAAAGTAGGCCTTCGGGGGCTCATGCAATAATCTGTGTTTTCTTATTTAGCTGTGTATAAGACTTCTGTTCATTTCTTGTCCAGATAGAATCTCAGTATATATAACATTGCTGTTAAAGCTAAGAAGAGTCAACATATGCCACTACCCAAAGGGGAGGGAAGAAAGAAATGCATACTTAAAATTTTTCTTTCAAAATAAAGAAACTGTGCCCAGGTAACTGTGTCAGGCATGGTGCAATTGTAAAGGTGAGCATTAAACATAAAAGCTTTAATTCCAGGATGGTGACTTTTCACAGAAATATGTGACTATGTTGGGGTATATGTTCTAGAAACCCCAGATGCTGCTGTCACTACTAATAAAATTGTTACAAGGTTCAAACTTTTGGTGAAGTTCCTGCGTATGTTCTTTCTTTTACTGAACGGAAATGTCAAATTTAATCAGATCAAAAAAGAGAGGTGGGGCCCCGGTTTCCGAAGCACGTAAGCAGCACTTACGCAGGAGCAAAGCGTTCTGTAGCCCCAGTCAGCACCATCTGCTCTGGCCCGGGCTCGGTGGCAGTGGACGGGGAAGCCCTGCTGATGTTTGTGTGATGGTGAACCAGGTTGGAAATTCTTCATTGGGCTGAGGCACTGAAGGCTACTGAGCACACCAGCTGACTCCCAATGGACCTGCTCCATGAATTGGTATCATTGAGGAGGAAGGGCTTAAATTCCTATTTGCATGTTCCAGTAAAAATGCATTGGTAATTTTTGACTGTTTTCTTGGCGCTGTTCTGTAAATATGTTTCAAGGAGATTTTTGCCTGAGAAAGGACTTTTGGGTTGAGTTGAAGGCTTGTCACAATCTTTCATTCACAAGTTCAAATACATTATATACAGCTGCCAAAAAAATCTGGTTTTGCATCGTTGTCCGGCTTCCCTGTTCTCGTTATTCATTTCCAGTTAGTGTAATGGGAGTATGTGGCTGTCATTCAAACAGATGAAAATCTTTGGCATTGAAAATATATCAAGGGGTGCCTGTTTTTTAAAGGAAATATACCCCTTCCTACTATTGCATGGTTTCTTGATCAGATAAAACCCATCTTGTGCTAACGTTTAAATTAAATGAGCTGCATTCTGACCCAACAATAACAAAATCAAACCCACTCATTGCCAAGTATCATAAGCTCTTAAAATACATTCAGACAGTGCGATGATATTAATAGGGAAGCAGATATCAGGTTTCGGCCTACAAAGCAAACCACACAGTGGAACATGAGAAGTACTGTGCTTACTGACTTCAGAATAAAATGGAAGACAGAAGCCCTATCAAAAATTATACTAATAATCTAATAGTGTACATTTATATGGAGACTTGGCCTGGAATATCTCAAAGATGCTTCACAGAGAGAGACATTTTTATCTTATCTCTACATCTAGGTGGCTGAGGTAAAGAGGTTAAGCAGTTTGGACTCAGATTTCAGAAAAAGCATTTTCCAAGGTGTGTCTCAGCAAAGGCTCTTTAAGAAACTGAGCTCTACTGCAGCAAAAAGATACAACATTAGACCAGGAAAGCGCCAAACTCCACCAGAATTTGATAAGACACAGGGCAAAGTTTCACTGTGTACTTGTCCTGTTCTTAAACTCTCCAGCTAAGCATCTCCACTAGCTACAGTACAGTACTAGCTAGGGTACGAGGGGGTACTGGGATGGACTTTCAGTCATATTTACTGTGGCTGCTGGTGGCAGAGTTGGAAATAAAATTTGGCTGCGCTTTTTTGAAGTCTGTAGTTATCATAGATAAACATGCATCCATAATAGATAATATGTTGACATATTGATAATTAAATTTTTAAAAAGCTAGCAAGAAACGTTCACACATTGTAATAGGATTGATAGGAAGGCTGAATTTCCTGGCTTATATGTTGTACTTATATATCTAGATCATACCTTCTCTGAGAGGGAAGCTTATGGAGTTCTATAATGTTTTAACCAAAAGAGTGGACTATGAAAACAAACTTATTCCAGCTCTGGTAGCTGCCTGGTGATTCCTGACAACACAGTTGCAGCTACATCAGCAGTTTCCCTGGCCATACCTATCATCTTGGAGGGTGTTCTGCACCACAGGGAGTGCACAATTCTTTCTGGATCTCACTAAGAAAGGCATGGCCGCAAATAACATCATGAAATTGCTTTAATAGTAAGATAGAAATAGGAAAAGAAATATAGATAGTGAGTAAATCTTACGTCCTTTCAGATGCAGGGAACCCTGCTTCTGTACTGCATCAGACTGCATGCTGGGTAGACAACCACGGCACACTGTGCACAATTGCCCTGCCTGGAGAGGCTCTGTCTCCCTCCCATACCGTGGTGCCTTTCTTTCAGCGTAACAAATAAAAAACCATATTGCCTGTCTTGACAGGTAGGAGTATTATGTCTCTCTCTCTCTCCACCAGAGCATACCCAACTGCACGTGTCCAGGAACGATACCCAGGAACAGCACGTGTTCAGGTTGGTCCAGCACGTCCTCTGGCATTGGCACGTACATTGTCATAGTGGTCACTCCTGCCAGCGTAAGGGTTACTAAGTCTAATATGTCTGGTGTGGCTTGCCCAAGATTACTACCGCCCCAAAGGCAGTATCTTCTGCAAGGTTCCCAATACAGAAAGGAACTTTCTGACTATAGGACTGTAAAGAAGTTTTCTCACTGATAACAGCAGGCTTTGCTTTTCTTTGCTTGATGATGATCATAGTCATTCACATAGTCATCTTCATTTGAAAACAGTTGTTTTCCTACAAAAAAGATGTTCCTGGGAGTGTCTAGGATCCAGTCAAGACTATAAAACCTGGATGCCCAAATACTTATCATGGAAAGAGACTCTAGAACAAATTTCACTCTTGGTGTCACTGTGCACCTGTGACCCCACAACGAAAATAGAAAATTTTGTGGGAAATCTTTCCTTGTGCCTTGTTTGAGTTCCTTCTGTTAATGGGCTTAAGTGCTGCTGCTATTATGTAAACAGGAATTAAAACAGTTTGTATAAATATGTTGCATTTGAAAAATTGAGTGAATTTGGTTCACTGGCAGTGATTAAATGGCCTCGCTGCTTGATATGAGGAGCAGCTGAGGGAACTGGGGTTGTTTAGTCTGGAGAAGAGGAGGCTGAGGGGAGACCTTCTCGCTCTCAACAACTTTCTGAAAGGAGGGTGTAGTGAGGTGCGTGCTAGTCTCTTCACCCAAGTAACTAGCGATAGGACAAGAGGAAATGGCCTCAAGTTGTGCGAGGGGAGGTTTAGATTGGATATAAGGAAAAATTTCATTACGGAAAGAGTGGTGAGGCATTGGAACAGGCTTCCCAGGGAGGTGGTGGAGTCACCATCCCTGGAGGTGTTAAAAAAACGTGTAAATGCGGCACTTCAAGACATGGTTGAGTAGGCATGGAGCTGTTGTGTTGATGGCTGGACTAGATGATCTTAGAAGTCTTTTCTAGCTGTAATGACACTTTGATTCTATGATTCTATATCCACCACCTGTGCACAGAACCAGCCATGGGTTTGCTTCTGAGCTATAACAAGTTGAAGTATATAATATTATTCTGATAGTGCAGAAATTCAGTATTTGTGTACATATTCTTTTTGCTATGGGGTAGAATATGTGGGTACTGCTGATGGGGTGTGACCCCATGTCACATGTCACACCATCCCTGCCTCTAACCAGAGCTGTCTCCACAACAGGCTACTGTACCACAGAAGCAAAACGGTTAGTCTGACATGGTGGGCTGGTGTTCTGCACAAGGGAGCTTTGTGCACACAGATTATACGGACTTCATCTAATTGACAGTCTTTACACTCCCTAGCAAGTAATTTGTGGCACTCCTGAGCTTTGCCCTCAGTTTTGTCAATCTTTAGTTAGTGTATAGCAGTGTTCTTGCCATTTGCTACCTGTCACAGGTTAAAGTTTCCTAAGTGTTAACCTGCTTGCATTTCAATATGTCTGCCTCGGGAGATGCAAACAGAAGTGTCAACTTCAGTGTCAAATCCCTTATTCCTCTGCGCATCCTTTGTCGGTGAAAGGTTGTTCTCAAGAATAAAAAAGGACTGTTTCCAACATGTTTACTTTTGCAAGCAATGCTTCTTCAGCATCCTCTTTTTTTGATTTAACCATGCAGGATTCCTCTGCCTATTGGTGCTCCCTGAGGCTCAGTTAACTTTTGAAGAATCTGTGCATCAGTACCAACAACATTTTGGGGGTATTGGGTTATGACAAGGTATCCAGGCTCTGCGATGGTACTGATGCTGTCTCTACCAAGAGGCCCAGATACCCTCAGTTTTTTCAGCATGTTTCAGCCCACCTCATTGCCTGAGGAGTTTATTGAGACACTGTCTTAGTCTTGCACGAGATGAGGCTTTTTTTCTTTAGCTCCAACTTGTCTTGTCCAGTCTGGTTAATCTTTAGTTTATGAAGAGGTTTTTGCTGAATTTATCATTAGTTCTTTTTCTGATATGCAAAGTGGTGGGGTTTACTAGCTTTTTCTCACAAGCTGACCAAAGCTTTGATGCTGGTTGAGTAGTCTTTAAGGCAGGTCATTTGGATGTTCTAAAGGCTTGTGAGAAGGGAATGAGACTTCGTTATTTATAGATTATTATGGCTGGCTATAGCCCAGGTTAATAAAATTCAAGACAGGTCAACCTGAGGTCTTTAGAAAAATAGTTTGCAAGTAGATCAACAACTGAGGAACCTATCTGAATCTGAACATAAGAGCTGTAAGTGAATGAAGTAGGTGTTTGAAGTTCAAGCTCCAGAAAAACAAAACAAAAATAAGCCATTCCCCAAATCTTTTCTTATAAGAGAGAAGACATTGGTGACTCAATGAGAACACATACATGCATTTTTTTTAAATTACACAAGCGGTATTTTCACAAAAACAAAACCAAGTAGGAACATAATTAACAATGTATTTGAAAAATCTCTAGGATATACAAAATCATTGCTTAACTACATGGTGACCATAATAATTGGTACATTCACCTTCAAAGCACTGTAAACTTTAGCTGGTATCCTTCATTCCTGTGCCTTTTTCACAGCTGTCCTGTGAGTTAAAGGAAAGCACATACTTTCTCAAAGGAGTTTTTGTGTTGATACATACTTTTATTGAGAAGAAGCCACCTTTGGAGGGTCCATCACAGTGGAAGACACTGCCTAAAGGAAATCCAGTGTCTTTTCTGGATCATAATCAGAGGTCTTCTTCCTCAAGCAGCCACAAGGTTAGTAAAAGAAAGTAGGAGTAGGAGTATGAATACACAGCACTCATTAACTGGTGAGGGAGGCACTTGTTCAATATTTGATTTTGTTGAGTGGAGATGCATGTTAAGAATTAGTGAACGTTTACATGCTTACTTCGGAATAATATATTTTAATCATGCCTAATAAATAAGGAGAAAAGTGTGTAATGGAAGCTGTAAATCAGGATCTAAATAGAAAATAGTTTTATGCAGTGAATGATACACTAATCAATATGAAGTTAAAATTTTGCTACTTAAATTAATGACCTCTGCCTTTTTTTCTTTTTTTTTTTTTCCCAGATATTTGAGGTGTGCCAAAGAGTTAAATGGCAAAAGTAATTTAATTTTTATCAGCTCGGTCTACTTTTTTAGCCATTTACAAGATCCAGCTTATTTTGGTGGAAATAGTAGTCCCTTCATTAATTTTGTAAGAAAAAAACTGCAGAACATTTGTTCATAGGCATGATTTTTGATGTATGGTTCCAGATGTGAGTAAGGAAGCTGTATTGTATGTTCTGAGGTTTTCTTATCGAGCATTTCTGAAATTTCTGAAATGAACACCAAGTAGGTCTAAAAAATACAGTATGGGGTGCATGAGAGATGTTTTTGACACAATAGGGTCAGAGAAGTTAAAGACACGTTCTTTGCTGGCAATTTTGGCAGAAATGCTAAAACACAATGTGGGAACTGCAAACCTTATGACATTTGGTAAAATGTGAAAGGCTTCATGTCTGTAATATATGACTTGATGTCATGTATATGAGTTGGTAGCTTTTGCACGATATATAATGAATCTCACTTTTTTGTCTGAAGTTTGAAAAGATTTTTCCAGTGTAAATAACTCATGCTTGAAGTGCAGCGTGAATTTAAAACCCCCAATTGTCCAAGTGTAAAAAAGTTCATTTCACGATGTTGCAAATATTCTATTCTGTATTCTTAGCTTAATGGCTCCTTATAAAAATGTAAACCATTTTGAGAAACCTTTGGTATCCAGATGAAGGACGTATAAAGAGAGGCATGTATAAAAGCAGGGAACCAATTATGCAGCCCCGTCACTGGAACTTGAAGTTCAGTTATAGTTCCCCATTACTTTGCTGGGTCTTTTATTTGCTGCTCTTGTGTGGGCTGCAATAAATATAACACAAATAGACCTTTCTGCTTTTGTTAGTTGAGCTCCCCTGGCTTCCGCTGTTGGAATGTAGCGTTGTGTCTTGGGAGGCAGGACCAGCATTTCAGAACCATTTCAGAAAAAGGTCTGTAAACCTTTTCTTTGCAATTGTGTTTATTTGTATTGTATTCAACTGTATCTTCCCACAGGGGAGTGGGAAGCTCCAATACACTGAGTCCATCGTACTTGAGATGCCCATTTGACTGGGACAGGAACTGTCTGCATGGCAGTAGGGAAGGAACCTAAACAGACAGGACAATGAAGGCACCTAAAACCAGCTGTACTGGATCTGGGCAAAGCTTTATGTTCTTGACTAAGGCAAATCCAGAGATAATTCACCTCTGATATATACTGTAGCACCGTTGTAGGAACAGGAACCATACAGCAAAGCTTAGTCTGAAACCTTGTCAGAGGAGAAGTGATTAGTGCCACAAAGATGATTGGAGCACCTGATATATGAGGACAAGCTGAGGGAGCTGGGGCTGTTCAGCTGGGAGAAGGTGCAGGGGCTCCTATCAATGTGTGTAAGGGGGAGTAAAGAAGGTGGAGCCAAACTCTTCTCACTAGTGCTTGGTGAGGACCAGAAGCGATGGGCACAAGTTAAAATGCAGGAAATCCCATTTAAATGTAAGAAAACACTCTTTTACTGGATCGAACACTGGAATGGGCCACACAGAGAAGCTGCCTTCCCACCTCAACAGTGCTGCAACTGTCCAAGGCTATTTTAAAACAAAACTGACTGCAGTCACAATCCCAGTCTCATACTCATATATTCAGAAGCATGACTTTGCATTGTATTTGACCAAATACTCTTGCCAATATGGAGGCACCAAGACCTGTGTCTGGCCAGGCTTCCTCAAGGTGAAAGAGGACAAGGACAATCTGGATATTGAGTTCTTGTCACATCTTCTGTTATCCTTAGGCTAGCAACTATGTTCTGGCGTTGGATGTTCTGTTGTACCCTTCAGGAGCTGACCATGACTGTGATTTTCTGTCTCTCCATCCTATCTCACTTTTCTGAGTATTTATCCACTGTCTGACTTACCTGGTGTCTTAAAGCTCCAGCCCTTTATCTCCCTGCCATTATCTCTCAGTGATGTGAGCCTTTCTCTAGTCTGGGTGGAGACTGTCCCCTGTTCTCAAATCTTCCCTGATTTCTTATTCTGTGTGTCCAGGAAAGCTGCATGTAGATGTGCTGTGAACTTGAGCATCTGCTAATCTGTGCCACCAGTGCCTGCAATTCTTATGTACCTTTTTCTGCTCTTCTTTCTGATACTTCCACACCCAGATATGCCTCTTCATTTTCCATTCATCCAGTCTTAGCATTTCTATTACAAATGTCTACACCCTAGCAGTCTTTAGTGTACTCCCAAGGACTTCCTGAGCTAAAGTCTGTATCCATAGGTTTAATAGCCCCTTATGAACTTTTATATTCCTTTATTCATTTGTCAAATTATTTTTTGAACATATTTATAGTTGGGGTTTTTTTCCTTCCACAACATTGGATGGCAATTAATTTACTATAAATCCTATGGGGGAAAAAAATGCTTCCTTTTATTTGCTTTACAGCTGCTGCCTGAGAGTTTGCTTTGGCATACCCTAAGTCTTGTGTCAGGAGAAATAACAAATAATTGGCCCATATTAACCTTTCTATTCCAGTCATGATTTGAAGACTCTAGCATATCTTCCATCAGTCATTTCTTTTCCAAGCTGAAGAATCATAGTCCATTTCCTCTCTTCCAGAAGTTATTCCATACTGCTGATCATCCTTCTTGCTTTTCTCTGTCCTTGTCCTGCTCTGCCATATGATTTGTGAGATCAAATCAGGAACTGAAGGTGTGCACAACACAGGTGGGCTGAGGTGCTGAACCATGGCATAATGTTGTGTCACTGCTTTATTCTCTATTCCTTTCCTACTAATTCCTAAAATTCCATTTTCTTCATTTGCCTTTACTGAGCACCACCGTCTGATGGACCTATCCACAAAAGCTCTAGAATCTCTTTCCTGTGTTGTGGTGAGTACTTAACAGCCCATAAATGTAGACGTTTTTCCCTCTGCATGGATTTATTTGCACTTATTAATATTGAATGTTAGCTGTATTTTTATTTCCCAGTTCTTTTGCAATTCTTTGCAATCTTGCAGTCAGGCAGTTTTTACTGCCTGAATATTTTGGTACCATCACCAAACTTTATAACTTCATTATTTACTTCCCTTTCCAGATCATCATTATAGGTAAGTCAGATACCACAGGTTCCAGCTCATTTATTCTTTCAAAGAATCTGAACGGATCTGTGCTGCATTCCTTCCCCCTGCCAAAGGGACCTAGATTGACCTCCCAGTTAAACTGTATATGTATGCAACTGGTTGCCAGCATTCCAAATTGTTTCCTACCAAGCTGCCTAATAAACAGGTCAGACTTCCTGATCTGTACTTTCTGTACAAGCTGGTCGTCTACCTACTCTAAAAAGCGGTGTCCTGTTTGCCATCTTCCCTCGCTCTGGTACTGACAGAGATTCAGGCAGTAAATTGTACCAGCTAGTAGTTTGAGAATTTCATAGCTGAGTTTCTTTAGGACTCCTGAGTGAATGTCACCCCCTCCAGCCAATTTGTTACTGGTTTATTATACTGATTTATTCTAAGACCTTTTCTCCTGACTTTCAATTTGAGAGAGTTCTTCCAGCAAATTCCCCTGAAAAGAAAGGATCGCCTTTAAGTTTCTCAGTAATGAATTGGAGACAAGTAGCTCTTTCATTATAACTGTATCTTCTCCTATTAGACTGTGATCATCTATCAGCCATAAATGCTCTCTGGCAGGTTTTCTGCTTGTGATGTTTTTGAAAAAAAAAATTATTGTTAGTTTTTATGCCTTTAGAAAGTTCTTTCTCAAAGTCACTTTTGTCCTTTCTTACTCTGGTTTTACTTTTGATGTGCTTTAATTTAACAGTTTTCTGTTTTTTTCCATTGTATATGATCTCCCCATTTTGAAGCATGCCTTCTTGTTTCTAATATTGCTCTTTACTCTGGTGTTTAGATCTACCATTTTTTACCTCACTTCCTTCAAAATCTCCAGCCAGCCATACATTTTTATAATGCTGTCTGTAAACAACTCTGTACCACTTGTGAGTAATTTTTGTTGATTCTTCTTACTTCTTTCTGTCTAACCTACCAATTAATTATTCCTGGGTGAGGTATTTGGTTTTGGCTTTTTAAGCCAAATGTACTCATAATCTACCAAGGAGGTAGATTATGAGTACATTGTGGTCCAAATTTTCAAAAATAACATTTTGAATCAGAAACTCTGCTGGGTTCAGAAATTAATCAATCAACAGTTTCTTTTTTGTGGAAGTACTCTGACCAGTTATTTCATGAAGATAGTTACTGCAGGAAATGGCAATTGTCCTTCTATCTGAGAACACCAAATTGCCTCACTTCTGGGTGTTTTCTGTCCCTCCAGTGGCTCTGGTCTCACTCAGCATGTCACCACTGACAGGTTGATATGGTTGTCATACTGTCTTTTATCAAGTACCAAGAGACCCTAAAACCCCTGCTGTCAAAGTTTAAACCCAGACCTTCTAGGTCAGTCTTTGCACGCTGTTAGACTTCTAGCATTTGTATGGAAATAAGTATTTACTTGTGGTCTTCTTGAGTATTTTGGTGTGCACTACTTAAATGGGACTTTATTATTGAGAATGCTACTGAGGTATCGTTTCCTATCAGAATTTTATTCATTTTTGACCGAACTTGTGTTTTTTCAAAGGATAGTTTTTATGACTTTCCCAGGAGAGGATGAGTCATTCCAATCTTTGTGCTCTTTCCACAGCCTTTCTCTTTAAAAGTCTCTTGACACCTGTCTAAGTGCCTACAATGTGGGGTTTTTTAATGTAGACAGATACCATCTTTTCTCTGTAGGCCTATTTCAAAAGTGTCCTTGGTTACTAATTAATCCTCTTTCCTAATTAGTCCCTCTTCCCTGATAAAAGAGAGAGAAAGAACAGTTCACCAGTGTGAATTTATAGGGCATTTGAATAATTATGTACTGGTTGTCTAGGTTAATGCACATTTTCTGTTAAGCAAACATCTGTTGCAACTAGCAGGGTGGAATCTGGTCTCTCCTGGAGCGGAAAGGTTGTACCAGAGCTTGAGCTGGGGCTATCAGCCTGCATTAGTCATGTTGCTTGCAGCACAACTGGCTTGTTCAGAGATATATCTGTTATCTGCACAGGATAATGCACTGGTTTATGTAATCACACCATGAATTCCTTACAGAGTACATGAGTAAAGACAGATATCCAAAATGGGTTTCACAGCCACCAGTGGTTCTATGAGTACTCTCCAAGCAGGAAGTAATAAGCCAAACAACAGGAAATACTGAGAAGATAATGAGGTTGGGAAATATGTTTCTCAGTAAGACATATATATTTAAGTCAAAGCTGGTAGATGGTGCCTCTGTGGCACCAGGATTCACAATTTAGAAAATTCCTCTGGGGTTTTTTACCCAAGACCATCTTTTGGATGTCTTAGATGTAGCAAAAGTACTTGACAAGAGACCAAGGTTGTAGAAATGGAATGGTCATTTTCATTATATATGCACTTGCAGGATACCCCAAAGGCTTGCATAATAAATTATTATTACACAGCACAACAAGAACTTTGTACATGCTCTGACTTTTTTTTTTAATATTGAATAGCATCCTATGTGATAAGAAATTTGACTGACATCACAGATGAATCTGGAAGTAGGAATTTTCAGAGAAAACATCCTGGACCCATGAATGAAGACAGAAATATGGACATCTTTTTTTTTTTCTTTGTGTAAGTGTCAATTCCTATTGCAGTCAGCATTGATGTGAAGATTTGGCCCGTTCTTTTGAACTCTGAAGTATCTAACTCAATTTTGCATTAGTAGAAAATATTCAAAATCATATATTAAACCTGTCTGCAAAATTTCAAACCATTTGAAACTGTTGATGTTGATAAAAGACATGCTTCTGGCTGAAAATGAAACTGTGTGTCTTCACCATAGGTACCCTTCCTGGAGGTAAATACAGTTCCTTAAACTCAGTATCTCACTGAATCTTCCAAAAAGTAATGAAGGCTAAACAAGATGAAGAGATTTGGGAGTATATGGGAGTATATAGGGCCTGTATCTTCAGTAAATGGCCAAAATCATCTGCAAACTATTTTTGGAGGGAATGAGCAACATGTCACTGAACATTGCAGTGAAGGAGAAAATGAGAATTCATTTCCAGGCTCAACCTGGCTTGCTGCTTCCTTGTAATAAGAAACCATTTCAACACAGGCAGCTTATAAATAAAGTCTTCTCATTGAATGTGGAAAATATTGCACACGTTGTGTAATGTATATGTTAAATAAAAAAGTTTCCCTTGCTGGATTGGCAGCTTGAGGCTGCTCCATTAGCTCAACAGCAGAGTTGTGGGCCCCTTGGCCCCATCCCACCAACCCTAGTTTGGCTTGGGAAGTTAATTTTGAATTTGGCATGGGCACAAATTTATTTAAGGCAATGTTTGTTAGGTTCTAGCTGGTGGATGGAAAAATATCATATTTGATGCCCAAATTGTGACCTCCCATGTGGAACTCCAGCAATGACTTAAAACTAAGAATAGGAGCAAATATAAAGTGTAGGCATAGATGTCATTCAGCAGTTTCACCTACTACGGCTTTAGCCAGCTAAAACACTAAGCAGCAGAGCCCACAAGAGAAAATCCTAGTCCTACAAGATCCTGTGTGACTGGGCCCTAAAACTCTTTACCAGCAAAAGCACTTTGAACTGAATTTACTAAAAAAAAAAAAAAGGAGTTAACAGAGTAAGGTTTTGCTGGATCTAAGTTGCTCCAAATTAATCTCTATTTCCCCTTCAGTAAGAGTTGGCTGTCAGGTACTTTCAAGGACTTTTCTTTGAGCATGTGCAATTTTCTTTTCCCTTTTATTAAAAAGAAATGTACTGTGTTTCTGCACTACTAGCTCTATCTACCCTTCAGCAATTTTGCCCTCTTGCCTAGCTTTTTATTTTGTAGATGACTAATATTGTCTCTCCTCATCTTTCTCACCCTCTTCCTGCTTGCAGCTCTCATAAACACTGTCATTGCCTTGGTTTCTGTGGCCCGCGTAGGCTTTCACCAGACTAACAGTGTTACAGAACCACGATACCATTGCTGGGGAAGTGAAGGAACTTTAATAACAAGCTCCTTTTATAAAAGAAGGAAATCTTTCTGGGAAAGAACAAGTAAACTTGCTCTTTGTTTTGAAATTTCTTCTGTTTATTTTCAGCTAAACCCCATATTTTTCCCATGTTGTTAATGTTTTCAGGTGCCTTTCTTAGTTTTTATGGTTGTTATGACCTTAACATTCATCAAAGCTGAATAGCTAAAATTGATTTGGTTTAGACATAGCAATAGAATGAGTCATGTCAGTAAACTTGTTCAACCATTTACTGAAGTCTGGAGCCTCATATGCATTTGCAATACATACATGCTTGAGAGGAGCCTTGCTTAACAGTTGTCCTAACAAGGACATTATTTTGGGTCCCTCTCCATTTGTGACTTATTCCTGCTACTGCTGTGCTCTTCCTCTGGTTTTTGGCATCCACAATGACTTGGTGAAAGAGCCCAAAGGTGACGCTCAGTTTTGGGAGGAGGAGATATGAGCAACAGGGGTCAAGGTGGAGAAAAATATGGGTAGCTTTGTGACTAGCAGGTCAGACAAATTAATATATTGACATTTCCTTGAAAGAAATACAAGTCAAACCTGAATGCATTTGAATGTTACATGGCTGAAGCTTTTGCAGGTTGATAGTGTCTATGTTATGGTTGCTACAAATGTCTTTTGCTCAGAAATATCATCAAAATATTTAAGAACATAAAAATATTTTTTGAGTACTGCAGAGGTACAGATGGGATAGTTGTAGTTCTGGAAGCATATATCTGAATTTCATGAATTTTGTTCATTCTACTATACTTTTCTAGGAAAAAGACACACTGTCACTGTGTGTCCAGGTTTTTCTGAGCTCAGTTTTCATAACTACATGAACAAAGAGTTGCAAACAGACTACAAGTCAGCTTTAACAATATTTTATAATAGCCTTTAATTTGGTGGTCAGTAAATTACAGGAAACTCTCTTCTGCTAATCTTGCCAATACATTTCCCCAAATGTTCTCCCAGTAACCACTTTACTTTTGCTGCTCAAATCACTGTAGTTTCTTGGACTTCATTTCCAAGTAGATGACTGATGTCTGTTGAAGAATCTCTTGAAATGTAGAGTAACCGAACTGATGAATGAGTGTCAACAGTGTGACTAATCCTTGGTGGCAGAAAGTCCATGTGAAGTGTTTGAACTTAAAGACATGTGCACAAAAAGGCAATGGTAAACACCATTATGTTGGCTTTTTCTAGCGAGGCTGCTATAATAAAAGCATACAGAAAGTGGGGCTTGCATCTTTCTGTTGAATGATAATGACAGTTGTTCCTTTTAAATGAAGGTGTACCTATAAACTTGTATTCACTGGTGCTTCCATGGAACATGGGTTTTGAGTGGTTTGAAGCACATCTGAGATGCGATTTGGAAGTATGCTGATATCATGAAAAATGAGAAGCCTTACGAATATTACACATGGATCTAGTAAGTAACCTTGAACTCTTGTAGCCCTCTGAGCTCAACTGGAATGCAACAATATACATTATCCGAAGCAAATTATTTTCTTGCAATGTGTCTGTCACAAAGACAGCATAGCTGAGCTTCTGAATACAAATAACAAATATTAATAGCCAGACCTCAGGGGAATTCTGCTGATTTGTTTAGGTTACCATCTCAGGATCTGAAGTTTGAAGGAGATGCCAATACAATCTGATGCAAAGTGAAACAGCTGAGTTTTGCACACCACTTCTCAAGTAGCTGTGGGGATCCAATGAAGCAGTGATAGCTGTAGTGAAACATTTTTAAAAGCAGCCTTGAGCTAGTCAAGCTACTTTTCAATGTGTGGCCTGTGTAAAAAGCCATCTTTGGACAGGTTCAGTAGTATTCTTTGGCACACTGACATTTTTATAAATTATGTCTTTCACATTTAATATTTATGTGGAAGCTGCTTGTATGTTAGTGTTTGTGATGGGCCAGCTTCAAAAAGTTTAGAATTCCAGCTTCAGCTAAGCATTTAAAAGTTCAGAGGCTCGTCCAAGGCTTATCCAACCTCTCAAGTATGAAAACCCAGAGTGGAAACAGTCTGATGGGAATAACATATTGCCCTCAAATGGAGCCAGTTTTGTAACCCCTTTTGTTTCCTTTTTCCTCACTTCCACCTCCTCCTTTCTGTGCTGTGCATGAGGTAGGATCATCCTTTAGACCAGGCCTTAATGCCCTCTTCAGTCATACATTTTCTAAGGACTGATTATTTCTAAAAATCCCACAGATGCTAAATCAGGTCTGCTGTACTCAAGTTTCTGTCCTTCTCCCCAGGACTATTTTATATCTGCGGTATTATGTGATTTTTGTGCCGTTTTATTATTTTTTACATAAATGTGTGATTGAAGGGATACAGCTTACTCCTGAAGTGGAAAGCCAATAAGGCTGGTGGCTCCTGCATCCAGCAGAGCTTTTTTTGTAGTTCTGTAGAGGCTGCAGAGGAATTTGTGTCTCCTGTACAAGTAAGTTTGCCCTTACCATAGGCAACGCTATCATTCCTCTGGGAACACACTGGGAAAGCGCTCTCCACTCCCCAGTGTTATTTTGGTGTGGAAATGAGCAAGAACAAGACAACAAATTGAAAGAAAACCTCTCTTCTATCAGGCTTTCTAAATAGGTTTGCCTGGTATTTTCTTCTTATAGCTAAGGTGGAAATAATGCCAAGAGAATTTCCTTGGTGACATTTTAGTGCTTTTACCTGGAGCCACTTGTAATAAAGGAAAAAATTAATACAACTCTTTAAAGGCTCAGTTAGGCTCAGTTCAGGATTTATACAAGTTTTGGATGAATCTGAAATCCAGATCTGAATACCCTCAGTCTTTGGTGAATTTGAAGTCTATCTTTGAAAACCAAAGTACTGACAATCATTTCTCCTCATGAAAAAAAGGCTGACAAAAAGTACCTCAGACCAGCAAGGCATTTAAAACTTGATTCACACTTTACCAGCTGAAATTGCATCCAGGGAGGTCCAAGGCTGCGGTGGTGCAACATGGGGTGGCACCTCCTCCTCTGTTTCTCTGCCTGATGGGGGCAAAACACCCTGTTACCTGCTCCGCTCTTGCTAGCTCTGCTTCATTTCTCCTTAATCATCTAGGCAGGGCTATGATGATGATGGGTAGATTTTTAATGCCGATTATTTTCTAGTTGCTTTTTGTTCTAGTTGTACTTTTTGTGACCCCAAAACTCATGTAAATCCAAATTGCTGAAGGCAGAGCTGCTTTGCCTGCTGTGCAGGGTCAGCAAAGAAAGGAAAGAGGGCTACTTTGTCTGTGAAACCATGGGCACCATGTGAAAACAGCACCCACGCAGAAACAACCACCATGTCTATTTTCTTTACGAAAATGCTTTATTCTATGAGAGCATATAAAAAAATCTAGAGCCACAAGTTTCATGAATAAGTTTGCACAGAAAGTGTAAACAATTAGGAAAATTGTTGCTCCACTTATATTTGTTTTTCTCTTTCTGTCTGAGTGGTAGGCTTAAGCCTATGTGAATTACCGTGACAGGGAAGGCCTGCCAAGCTCTCTTTCTGAATAGCAGTAAAATGTCTCTGGAATCCGTTCTGTGTGAGGAAAGCACAGACAGTACCTTTCCTCCAACTCTCACGAACTGGTTTGGTAAATAAAATATGTGACCACAAAAACAAAAGGAAAAAAAAAAATGAAAAAGGGATACAGCCATCAGGCAGACTAATTTAAGGAATGGACACACACCAGTGAGTCCAAGGTCATCCACAAATGCTATCATATTTTTAAAAGGCTACTTCGCTAACATATTTGTGACAGAAATGTGGGCATCCATAATAAGTGTGGTATGCTGCCAAAAAAATGCATATTCAAAAAAATATACCAAGTAATAGGGAATTTGTGGCCATTTATCTTATAAACTTGTTTCCTGTTTTAGACTCAGTGGGTCAGAAATTCCGTGCTGTAAACTGCACAGAGCCATTGACTTCTACTTTATAAGAACTGAAAACAGGGTCTAGAAGGAGTCCAAGCAGGGTTTAAAAACCTTACTTCTGTCTGTAATGTTTTTCATCTTTCTATACAGGACAAATAACAAAACTGTATCTCAAATAGGGAATTACCTATGCTAGAGGGCATGGGAATGACCTAAGCTAATTTTCCCCCTCTTACACATGTACACTCTGGAATGGGTGTTTGAAGGGATTTTTTTTTTTTTTGAGGTAGAGGTGAGAAATCATTTTGGAGATTATACAACTATGTTTCCAGATACAACAGTCCCAGCTTTAGCCTCAGGTGTGGGAGTTTTCCATTTCCCTCTCAGCTTATATTAAATTACATTGCTTTCTTGTCATAGGCATAATCCTTTGATGAGAAAACCTTGATGGTGTTTCAGAAGAGGAAGAAAATCCATCTCTGCAGAGTCACCAGAGACTTTGGCTATTACTAATTGATTCTACATAGAGAGCATGCGGTGGTGACAGCCATCAATCTGAAATGGTGAGACAAAAAGTTTCTGATCTCCTTTGAAGTGCTGTGTGCAGGAGCTCTTGGAAATGTAAAAAGTTTCTCTTTGCCTGCTGAGGTCTTCTGTGCCAAGGGCTATTCAGGGCGATTTGTTCTGTACGTGTTGGGAGGGATAAGGATGGGAACCTTGGGGGATGCCTTTCAGGTGTAGCACTAAACTCACTGCTTAAGTGGAGGGAGGTGGTGAGGCCACTTGACCCCAAGATTTTTCTCAGTTTCAGAGAGATTCTTGCAGTGACATCCAATGCCCCTTCCGAAGGACTTGATTTCACTTAGAAATTTGTTCAGTGGAACAATCGGCTACAAGTGCAAAATCACCATTTGTCTTGCCTGGTGCTGATAGGCAAGATCCCCAGTGGGAATGGAGCTATGCTCTTGTTAATTCAGCCTATGTCCCAGGCATGGGCAGTGTAGAGGTGGTGGAAGAAGAGCACCTTCTGGCAGCAGCAAACAACACAAATACTGAGGCAGAGGAGTGAAGCATGCCAGCTAAGCTGTTGGGGCAGGTGCTCCCCAGTGCAAGAAGCCTCAGTGGCAGCAGGTGGGCCAGGCACCCCAGTCCACTGCAGAGGTTGCCCCAGGTCCTAGTAGACATAACCCAGACTTTGCAGCCTGCTCTTCCCAAACCAAGTCCAACTGTCTCTGCTGGTACTTGCATGTGGCTCCTCAGCTGTCCTCTTCTGCAGCTGTGAGAGGAAAGGCTTCCCAAACCAGATACAGAGTTTGCAGGGTTCCTTTGGTCTGCTCCTGTCCTTTTTGTAGCACTAAGCGGAAGGAGGAAGAGTTCAATTTTTGTTACAAGGCAATAAAGTCATCCTTCTCTGGGAAAAATATTGCTAACCTACCTGCTGTCTGCTGCAGCCTGGTACATTGCAGTAGCAAATGATTTGCCTTGGGCAGTATCTTTGCAATCCTTGCAGGACGGGCACCATCCCTGGCAGCAGTGGTTTGCCAGAGAGGAGAAGTGAAGCCTACGTGTACCATGGAAAGTTATACCACAGTTTCCCTACCCTTCTCTAGGTGAGCCAGCCACACGGCCCTAGCAATGCCTCCACGAGGGTGTGGGAGGCTGGCGGCGGGAGCTGAGCAGTCTTGCTGTGGGCCCATTTGCTGCTGTAAGCCAATGTGCTGTGACAGCTCTTCGTTGCGCTAGCAAACAAAATAAATACTTTTAAGAAACTTCTGCTGATCCAAGAGATGAAACTGAGAAGCTGATAATAGTGAGTGGTTATGAAAGGCATATGATGGTAATGCGGTACCTTGGCAGGCTCCTCTCAAAAGAAAACAGGACATTCCTGGCACACCAGGTAACACTTCGCTTTAGAGTTACTGCCACAAAAGGCTGATTAACTTCTAAAACACAAACAAATCCCCCACGCCCCATTGTGAGGACCAGATAGCAAGAAATTCAGGTGCCCTGTACATTTTAACAGTGGCTCCTGTTAAGTATGAAGAGTGATAGGTTTAATGGGGCCTGCTCTTTAGCTTTGAAGTTTGGGTTTGTTCATTGTACCTGAATTACTCCAAATAGTTAATCTTGAATGAACTATCAATTCTGTGCTTGTGTTCATATAACCTAAATGTATAATTTAAGAAAAATATCACTGAAAGTTGGGAGGCTTATAAAATGGACTCATGCTTGAAAATGGAGCTTGTGAGGAAGTAATAACTGATCGAACTTAACAGTCTTGCATGATTTCAAAATCTAGATCTGAGCCTGTATATAAAAACCATTTGTCTTGGACTCTTTTCAAGTAGATTTTTATTTCTTATGAATGGCATGATTTAAGAAGTTCTTTCTCAATCAGTAGACTTGAAATTAACCACAGCAGTCACATATCAGGAGTTTCAGAGTTCAACTGAAAGTTGTTTTCAAGAGTAGTATTTTAAATTATCCATGCTTTGTGATCACATCTTCTGAGCTCTGCTAGCATTATTAAAAATAGGATAGTCTGTAGAAGTAGTGTCATGGATAGAGCAGGTCAATACCCAAGGTTTTCAATGAACAGGAAATTTTGATGTTTTGTGGTTTGATCTTCTGAAAATAAATGCAATAAATAAATAAGCAAATAAACTTAGCAAGATTGAAATTTTTTTTTCCTACTAATATTTTCATTTGACTTCACTAAAAAAAAAATCCAACCATTTACACAGCTCTTGTTCTGATGATGTGAGATTTCTTTTGCAAAAGTATTTGCTTTTTATGGTATTTTATTTATTTATGTTAGTCAAAAAGTTAAAATACCTTGCCTGAAAGGGAAAATATTTGGATTGGAATTGAAGTCCTCTGCTACTCTGTAGGCATGAGAGTTGCCTCTGTGGGTAGGCTCTCCAGCCAGACGGCATTCAATGTGCTCTTTAGCCAGAGCTTTTCCAAAGAGCTCCTCTGCAAAAGGGGAAACTATTGTACAAGAACCTGTCACATGAAGCTCCCCATTTATAAAGAAAGTGTATTTTCACAGTGTGTTGGACTTTGCTTGAATATTGAAATCAGGTTTGAAATATTTAGGATTTTTTCTACAATGACTGTTTTGGAAAGATAACATTTTTTTCTAACAAGCTGTAATGGAAAACTTCCAACATTTTGTTTGAATTATTTGCAGTTAAGTAGGAAAAAACAACATGACATTCTTAATAAATCCATAAAGTATGTTGCTGGTAGAGATAGATATCTTAGGAGTAAAATGTAATAATTGGCATGGGTAAAAATCTGTCTCAGCTAATCAAGTGTGGTTTTAAATGATACATTTTGCTTCCTTAATTATTCCACAGTGGCAAGCAACTACTTTTTAATGTAAATGACGATACACTTTGTATTGCAAGCCTCCACCTATTCAAGTGTGATTGATTGTTATGTTCCTGAAAATAATTCCATTTCAAAAACTCAGTAATTTTTGAGAGCAAGCTAAAGCTCCACAGTCCTTGCAGAGCACTTGCAACCAGTTCAGTACAAACTATGTCTACCTTTTGAGATTCATCTGTTATAGTATTTATACATGATGATTTCATTACATCTGGTTTTATAGTGTTAATAAAAAAAAGTCTCATAGACACAGGAGAGGCTTTGCCTTTTGGAGCTTGCAGACTTCCAGGGCTGGGTTACCCTTCCTTAGTGGATGGGAAGGCTGGTGGACCTCACCATGCTTTAAAGCGGTCACGTTCAGCCTTCAATCTCACGGCAACCTTCCTGGTCCAGCCTGTGCCATGCAAATATGGGAGGTGGGAACTTGCCACATCCTCTGACATACATGTTTTTACACATGCTTCAGGCAGGCTAGGGGACAATGGGGAACCCACTGCCGCAGCCTGACAAGGCGAGAGCTGTCACCGAGTGCAAGGCCGGGCCACGGAATACGTTGGATATCTTCCTCTTTCTCCCCAACTCACCTATTTTATCTCTTTGTGCTCTTTCTGTGATCTCTCAGGAAAGCAGGTAGAGGGAAGAAGGCCGACAAAGCACCCCTTTAAAAACTGCCTGTATTTCATGCTGGTTTATTGCATTCATGCTATTGGGAACTTTGACATGAGGGACATGTCATTCTCTGCCTTTTTCTGCCCAGCAGGAGAGTACAAACAAACCAATGGAAAAAAAACTTTTGCAAAGAAATATTATTGTTGGCCTAATTTTATGAAAGATTGTGTTGCTGTGGCATGCTTCCTTGTGCTCCCTCTGGGAAACAAGAAAGAAATCAGTATTTTTGAGTGTTTAGCTGGAAATGGAGCATAAGGTACTGACTGCGACATGAAAATTGCCCCTGTCGGGACTCAGGATACCCCCGTCTTTATCTAAATCAACTAAGCATGGCAAACCCTGGCGAACCCTTGCTCTAGTTCCTGTTTTGGGAGACACTCATGGCTGGTAGTTGTTTTGTAGAATCAGGAAACTCTGCTTTCACTGCTAAAAGCTGAGCCCCTGAGTAGATCCAAGAGCAGCAGCCTACAAAGCAATTGCAGTTAGCATGATATTGGAGCTACAGTTCTGGGCTTCGTTGCTCTGAACTAATAATACGTAGTTGCTTCCTGAAGTCCAGCCTGGGACTGGCTCCATCTTCTGTTTCTGATTCACTGATTTAATTCACATAGCCTTTTGGCTCCTCAGCAAGTGCCGGCTGATGTTAATGAAAATCCTCCCCTTGGCTTAAAAGGACTTTGTGTCAGCCTCCTCAGGCACATGGACTAAAATGGTTCCTGATGCCCTCAGGAGAAAGTGTGTTGGAGGGAAAGATCTTCCCATTCCACATGCCTAGCCTCAGGAACCTGTTTTTCTGTGGTGCTGGAAAAAAAAGCTTTTGGAGATATCTTGTTGTCACTATTAGAAGTATTTCTGCCATCTTGGAGACGTCAGCTTCTTTATATCCCATGTGGATCCAAAAGAGAACTTCTGTCTATGTGTATGTTATAAATTGAGTTTGATTATGAGCTGCAGTTTGCTGAAAAATTAAGGCAACCCTGACAGTGCAGAAGTTTTCACTGAGCAATCATGAAAAACCAGAGTTGTAGATAATTTCACAGTAAGTAAGCTCCCCTCAACAGTTTATAATCAAGATAGTATAATATTATTTAAATAATACTGGCTGAGCTCTGACATGTTTCCCCTCCTAAAATCTTAATCACTGATACTCCACAGAAAAAAAAAACTTGCATATTTTTGTGCTTTATCAACTACTTTGAAACTACTTTCTTAACACTGTTTGTTCTTAATTGTTTTTAAATGATCTGTAGCTACCTCCTCATTCTCTGCAGAAAATTTTGAAACTGTTAAAAAAAAAAATCCAAAGGTGTGTGCCCAAAGCCTCATTTGTCCTTGTGATTGATGGTGAAATAACCCAGAATGGCAAGTTTCACTCTAGATTTTTTGGTAAAGCAAGAAAAGTATGAAGACCAGGCTAATTTGCAGATCTGAGCATTTAAACCACCTTAATGCTGTACAAGTCTTACTTTATCCAAATCTCAACTGACATGCTTTTGCTTTCTACCTGTAGGCTACCAACAGTTTCTTAGGGTAAGAACTAGCAAGTCAGTTCTGCTCTAGTCACTTCCAGAAAGCTAGAGGCATTTGTACCTGTGAACAGAGGGGAAAGACTGAACTAGAGTTAAAAATCTGGGAATGGAGGCAACTACACTGACAATGCATTTCTAAGTTCTGTTACAAGCTTCAGTCCAGTAGTTACACAGGCTCATTGCTCCCTTGTAAAAATCTGAAAGGGCAAAGCTCCCAATCTCTGTCACTCTCACTCCTACATTTCTTCTGCATAAAGCAATAATCCTTTTACGGCACTGGTTTTAGCAGACTGGCCTTGCTCCTCCTCTGCTTGCTACCTGACTTATGCATGTAGGATCACCATCTGCAATTAACAGTGGGATATTGCTTCTGTCAGGTCTTAGCTGCCCTCTTGGTTTGGGAAGTGGGTTTCTATCCACTCCTGTCTCACCCCAACAGTTGTTTCATTCAGGGATCACCAAAGAGTCTCAGTGGTGTCTGAGAGGAGCTCACCCCTGCTGCCTCTCAGCCCTGACCACTGGGTGATGGGGATGGTGGGACTCTGCACAGAACAGCTGGTGCCCCCTCCAAGAGCCCCTCTGAGCAGCCACCCATAGCCACCGGCTCTGCACCTGGGCTGCCCCTTTCTGGAGAGGATCTCCATGTGGGGTCAGGAGGGAAGTGGCAGAACACTAGGACAACATCATCTCCTTTGCCTCAGGGTTATGTTGTACAATCCCAGATCTCCAGCTGCTCTTCAGCTTCCTTTCAGACTCAGACCTCTGCCCCTTGTGTGCTGGCCCATACAGGGAGATGCTTTGGTGACAGCAGCCACCATGAACCAGCACAGCTCCTGGGCCGCAACCCAGCCACACTCCTCCTCTGCCTGATGGGTTGGTATTGCTTCTGCTGCTTTAAAGTACAGCAAGTTTTTGTTCTATTTTAGCAGCAACAAAAAATGCAGAAAACATCCCTCAAATGACCAATCCCTCACCTATTAGCATGCCTGTGTCCTTGCAAAGCACAAAGCCAAACCAAGGCTGCTGAAACTACTCGTTAGAGCTGTCTGTGCCGCATTGCACGGCAGCTGCAGTATTTGCGGTGAAGTGACTAAGCGGCTTTTGGGGATGCAGATGCTTTGACCTATAGGTTATTTATTCAAGTAGTCTTGGTCAACGGTAACCAGAAGTTAGCGATTTACAGACGTAGTTGTCCACTTAGAAAGAATAGGCAGTCGGTCACAGCTTTGTTCCTGATAGTTCAGCTATCTCATCTGAAAAGAACAATTACTCAGGCAAGTGGTACCCTTGTTGCCTCTCTCAGTAGAGCCTTAAGATACACTGGGGGGCCTTATTTATTTGTTTATGTTTTATTTCTGCTGTGCCACGGAGCAGGGTTCTTCAGAAATGTATATGAACTTAAAACAGGCTGCAGAGAATGATGTGTTTTTTTCAAATGAATGTAACAAATCACATCTCAATTTTCCATTGCTTGGCTTCAAGGCCCATTTTTATTATTAGAGCTTTCACCAAGTACAGCTGCTAAATGGGGGAGCTCTTGGCACTAGTGGAGGTACTGCTTATCTGCCCTTCCAGGTTTGGCCCATAAAATGTTTCAGAAAGTGAAGCAGGGACAAGTCCTAAATCAGGAAGAGGGATTTTGTGGGACTGGTACTAATGCACTTCCAGTGTTTCGGTGTGCCATGCTGCAGGGGGAGAAGAGGATACAGAAGCAGGGGTGGGCTTGGCCTCACCACAGGGACCGTGCCAGGCTCTTAGGCTTATGGAGGCTTACTGCTGGGAGTCAAAGAGGTTTGCTGTAGAAACAGACGGTAGGTATGTGATTTAGCATGACCTTAAGGTCAGTCCTTATTCTAAATGTGCCCCATGTCTTCATGAACCTAAGTAGTTCTGAAAATCTGAGCATTATTCATTTCCTCACTGAGTTTACAATGCAAAGGATTGATAGATGCTTGAGGGTTATCAAAAATTACCAGTGTTGAGGGGTCTATGGCTAGACTGACTTCACTTAAATACAAGTCTTCTAGCCACAGATACGGTCTTTCGTGGTCAGGGCTGATCTAGACTGACAGAGCAATGCTGAGCTTTACCCTTCTGTGGATAAACAGAGACTGGCAGGCTTAAAGCTGTCAGGGCAGGTCTTTTAATCAATATAAAATTTATTCAGAAGTTTTAGAACGGGAAAAATAATCAAAGGAAGATAAACATTAACAATTTGATCCTAGGTGGTTAAGATATCATTCTCTTCTAATCAGTTACATCTGGGATATTGTGTTCAATTGTAAGACCTACTTCACCTGAAATATATTGAAATGCTAGCCAGAGCTCAGAAAACAGTGTTAAAATTAATCACGGGGAGGAGAGGTAAGACATCTACAGACAGATAACTGTCTGCAACTAATAAAAAAGGGCACGCTTCATGGACAGAGGAAAAGGATTTAATCTGTGAGAGGCAAAATTCAAAAAAAGTATTTTAGCAGCAGAATATCAAAGCAAAGACTTCCAAGAACAAAAATGTTGTAAAGAACAAACTTGAACAGAAACAAAACTGCAAATTTTAATAGCTCTTTCTTCTTTCTATTCTTTCTGATTTATATCTACTATCCAACACTGTAATAACAATATCTGCTCCCCCTTGAAAGGCAAAGGTGAAATATGGATGGATTTTCAAACTGCAAAATATGAAGCTTGTTAAAAAAGGGTAGTTCAATGAGCCTTTGTACAACATGAATAGAATTTCACAGACCCCTAATAAACTAATAGGAGTGTAGGTACAAATCTGGGACTTGGTAAATCTTGCACTGAAAAACCACACATCAGTGTGTTTCAGCAGCTGATGAATAAAAAACATGTAAGAATCTGGAATCCAGGTGCTAGGGGTGAGCACATAGAGATGAGTGATTTGCTCCGTTGTGTTTAGTCATTTGGGGATCTCAGTCTATATTCACCAGAGATGGTCCTAAGGCTGAGATCACCAGTCTAATTTCACTTGTCTAGGCATCAGTCTGGAAGGAAGTATGGTCCCTAACGTAAAGACCACTGCTTTATTTAGTAAGCCATGTAATCCTCTTGTGTAACATGAGCAATAATATCACATTACATACACTGTAACTAACAAATTACCAAGATTGATCTTGCAAATCCATAGAGAGAATGACAATTTACTACCCCCCTGTAAAGCATTTGTATAATCCATGCTACAGTTCCTAGCACAGAAGTAGAAAAAAACATCATTAAGCAATTATTGCAAACATCGTTTTCATTTCTGCAGAGGGTTTTTTTTTTTTTTAACCTAGTTTTTCAGTTGCAATTTAGCCACAGACCACTAATAAATACAGACAGCCTCTTAGAAAAACTGAAGTGTTAACTTGCTATACAGCTGCTAGGAAGAAAAGAAAACTTTGTGATTTCCAATACATGACTTAATCTTTTTTTGTTCTTAACATCCATGTATTTTAAATGGACAATAATGCCTCACAGCCTAGGAAGAAGAGCATTGAACAAAGCCAGCTATATTCTCCATTCTGTATTTAACAGGGATGTGTTTCTGACTCATATGGTGGAAAGATGATTCAGGTTTTATATTTTTTCTTTTCGTAGGATAGACACCGATGTTAGTATAACAGTGTTTGGGAAGATACGCTCTAATAGTATGTTTGAATTCTCAGCTGGGCCCAAAATCAAGATCAAAACAGAACACACTGTGGGTAAGAGAAGAAACATTAGCAACCAAAATAAATCTTTTAGACAGAGATGTGTGCAAGTGTGTGTGTAATTTCACAGTCCTTGGATTGCCACAACCTGACCCTTAACTGTGTCACTTACCAGTAGTGCATGCAGCAAGGAAATGTGTGCTATTCAGTAAGAATCAATTCAACATGCCATGCCACTTCCTCAGACCCTTCAATTCCCTCTTTCTTCTCCCTCACATGGACATCAAAGTGTGTGTCTGCACACTTGGAGCCAAAACATCCCAGAGCTGAGCACTGCAGAAACAGATTCATATATTTGGACACTGAAAGATATTCACAGGTTGTTAGAACCATGGGATGTCCTAGCTGGATTGTCCCATCTGTGTTGGATGGACCTATGCTGACAGGTTACTGCACATGCCCTGGTCCTTGTCCAGCAGCTTTGTGCATTGTCAGCCAGGGCAGGTGATAGGAACAACCATGCTCCCTACATTTCTGTGGGAGGCAATAAGGGCAGGACTGCCTTTTACTGTTGTTTCCCTCCCAGGAAGCATCAGGAATGGCCACGATGATAAGATATCACGTCACTTTACACTCCTTGATAATATGCTTTTATCAGCAGTCTCTAGTGTGTATTTGCTGTAGTTGTCTTCTTTGAACTGATCTAATACTGCTTATAGGGCAGAACAGGTCTTTGGGATAAAAACGTACAAATTTTGGCTAGTCCTTTCTTATGGAGAACAGTGACACTTATCTTGATTATTCCCCAGCAACACTTTTGCAGGTACAAACGTAAGGATAAACTCAGATGCTATCCGAATTAATATAAAAATTACCAATATATTTTTTTTTATTTTTGATAGTAGACTAAAACAACTCTAGAGCAGTAATTTTATTCATAGTAAATTTTTAACTTTTTCCCTTATCTCTGGCTAAAGGACAGCCTCTCTGCACAGTTCAGTTATAGCCCTCAAATGGCCCTGTACGGGAGAAAAGCATATTTTGGAAGAGTGAATGCTGGAGAAGAGAAATCTGTGTTTTGTTTCTGACTCTGTCACTGAACTCAGGCCAATTAATTTACCTCTCTGTGCCTTCGTTTTTTCCCCATCCTTTTTCTTTTAAAACTTAACATTCTTTAGGATACGGGATTCTCTTACTCTGCATTAATATGGCCCCTGATGTGATAGTTTCTCACATCTAATAGTAATATGGAGGTAGGAGTAAATCCTGATGCTATTGCAGCCAAATTCCCAGTGGCATGAAGAGGCCACTTTCTTTGTGCCCCCAGATTTTTAGCTGCTATAAACACCTCTCCTGTACCTACATCTCAGCATGGAGGCGGCAAGTGGTTTCTGGTTTTCTTGCAAGACACAATATATTTTCTAATCCAGTACTTGCTCTTCTGGAATTACTGAAATGGGTAAAAGTTTACAAACCTCAAGTGGAACGTGTTTAGTATGAAAAAAAAAAAAGAAATTGTTCTTAAGAGAATCGTGCAAAAGTTCAGACAGAGAGTGCTGATTTGACAAGTCAGATCCCTGTGTGAATTTGCTGTCTAACACCATCCTAGCAACTTTGTCATTCCTGTCACTGATAATATAACCAAGAACAAGGTCTGGAGAGGTAAAACACACATTTACTAGGTCTTTAGGCTTAGATAGTTTGTTGGTGACTGTGCGATCCTGTTAAACTCTGAGATGCAAAATACAGTTGTTTTCAAACTTCGTTGCCAGTGGCGGTGACAGATGCTTTTTGGAATGACACCCAGTGAGCTGTGAAACTCATGTAGTCAAGTACTTGTCCACTTGTCCCTACTTCATGTGTTATGGGAATATGTTTACACTCACTCTGTCTTGAATTTTTTTTTCAGCTGGATGAAGTGTTTTACAGATGCAGTATTGCACACACTGCAGAAGGTGGTATGTTGAAGTTTGTGCCCACACAGTGGGCAGCTCTTCCTTGTTTTGTCTGAGGGATTCTTCTCCAAAGTCAACTCTTTGCGGGGCACAGCATGTTTAGGTATTAAGTTTATTTTGTCAGACGCTAGTGAGGTAAACGGGGAGCTGACATCCCCGGCCTTGCTCTTCAGACTGGTCAGAGTGACTATTTTAATGGCACACAAGCTGAAGCTGAAAGTGTAGTTACTTCACTGCAGTTGGGGGCATCTTTTACATCCCCTGCTGACAGGGCATCCACTTCTTCTGGCTGAGGTCCATGCTGTAAGATGGCCTACTGTGGCAAGGCTTGCATTTTTTATCCAGGCTAAGCAGCTGGTCTTAACTACACCTAGGTTTTTGTGTGAAGGCACGGGCAGCTGCGGGTGGCATCTGCAATGGATCAGCATCCCAATACTCTGTCTTCCTGATAGATTTTTCCCTGAATGCTGGCAGAGCAGAAGTTTTTCCTGCCATGGTAGTTCTTCCCATTTTTCTACTCTACTTTAAGAATTATGATGATTATTGCATTTGTTTGTCTTTTTCCTTATTGCATTAAAAGAAAAGAGATTATTTTTCCTCTGGCTGAAGAATTAGATCCTAAGGTGTCCTGTTACTGTAGACACATGCACGTTACATATTTACTCGTGGTCAGTATCATTTTATTATACCATGTTTCCTTTAAAGGACTGAAAAAATCTTTGCAACTTTTCTTCTCTGGATTTTCTCATTCTATATTGCTTCTCACATTGCATTTAAAAAAATATTAAAGAACATTGTAGAGCAGAGGCAGGTGGAGTTGTAGAACAGGGTATGTCAGTATATGAAAAGGCGTGCCCTACTTCCCTGTACTTTGAGTTACTGCAATGACTCTCAATAAGGGGCTTAGTTTTCTGTCGTGTGTCTTGAATAAGGATTGAAGTCAGGAACTATAGTACCACAGGGAGTATCCAAATGTAGGATAACAGAGGCTGCTCCTCTTGTAAATCTGGGATAACTCCTATTCCAAATCCCTTTTGAGCTGACAGAGATAAAAGATAGTCAAGGGAGCCTAGTGCAGCCTTGGACATTTCTGTACACTTCCAGATCTGGGAAAATCATAGAATCTCATTTTACCTGCTTTCTCTCTTCATCTGTAAAATGGGAAAGAAATTTCACTACCTCAGAGGTGCGCCATAAGTTTGTGTTAAGTTTGTGAGAAGTTCAGATACTAGAAATAGAAAATTTGCAAATCCCTAAAATGGGCAGAAGTTTGTGCCTAGGAGTATTAGGAAATAAATGTATGTAGACTTTAAAAAGGAAAACTTCTGTGCTTTGTAATTGTAGAGAAGACTAACAAAAGGGTTGTCTAGACAATGGTTTATTCTGAATTGTTCAGAAAAAAGTAAAATGGAGAGGTACTACTAAGTTAGGGAATGGACTAAATTGCCCCGTTCCAGAGAAATTATTTTATGTTAATGATACACAGTCCAGTTATTCTCCAGCTTTCTTTCATCTCACACTTCCAGGTGACCATTTTGTTATTTTGAAAACCTCAAATAGTCCACAAGTTGAAACTTCTGCAGGCATTGGTTCTCAGAAAAGGCATTTGTTTTGATTCTTTGGTTGCATTATGCAGCTCTCTTTTGTGGCATCCTGTGCTATAGTCTCCTTTTCAGCAGACTTTCAAGTTAATATTTAAACAGCTCTTGGGAACTTTTTATAAAGAAGTGCAAAAAAAAAAACCCAAGGCAACTGTCGTTGCAGGACGTACTCAGGAGCTACCAAATGGGAGAGCTGAGCCCACCCGTCTCTACCTGGGGCTGGACCCAAGGGAAGGAGAAGGACCATGTTGGTGGGCAGTTTTATGATGTGACGCACGATGCTCCAGAACAGCTCCCACATGCGGCACATTCCCTAACCTCTGGGGACGATCCCTGCAGTAACCTGGCACTAGTTTTCCCTCAAGCTTCATCCCCCATGTATATTTTAACAGAATTTGTTTCCCCCATTGGCTCCCTTGCACCTAGCTTTCAACTCAGAAACTAAACACGGAGATGGGTTGGTTCCCAATTTTTGTGGTTTTTTTCTCCTACCCTGATATATGCATTTATGATAACAGGACAGAAATGCAAGTCTACGATTTCCTGGATTTTGAGACTATTTTGTGTGCCAATTCTCTTAGTGAACT
>VZTL01030701.1:79944-100214 GCA_013400535.1 Scopus umbretta
AACTTGCTGGAAGCTCCTTGCAGGATCTGACCACTAGAGGGTTGACTTCCCAACAGCTGCACTCCGCAGCCAGAAGAGCAGCGCTCTTTTGTCAGGGAAAAGGCTTAGCAAAAAACAAGATGAAGCCGTAACAACTTAGGTAGGCATATAGGATTCCAGCTTTAAAAAAATATACCCCAAAGCCCAAGCGACCCAGATATCTTTTTTTTTTTTTTTTTAGAGGGTGTTACCATGTGGCATGGGCACAGTGAATTTCTCTCCGGAGGAAAATGTCCTAGAAGTAACCCAGCACAAATTAACCACCGGATGGTCTTTAACAGCATGTACTTTAAATCAGTAGGTATCTGGGATCACAGTGTTAAAGAGGATCACGCTATTTCTTTCACCGTGTGTTACTTCATTTGGGAAAAATCACTGCTCAGTATTTTAGTCCTTTTGCTGTGTGCAGCACTTGGAGTAAGAGAAGTAAAATGAACTAAAATGTTCCTCTTTTGAAGATATATATTTTCCAATAATGGAGAATGAAATATTGTCCCAGGGCAGACTTCTCCCATCCAGCAGGAAATTGTACCACGGTGGATGGATCACTATGAGATGGGACATCGCCAACAAAATGTCATGCAGTGAGAGGTGTGTGATGAAATGACAAGGATCAACCGATATTGGTGATGTTATAGCTTGTAATAATTATTCTCATGAGGCTGCTCCATCCATGTTAAATAAACAGAAGGTTTTCAGCTGAGAGTTGCAGTTTGTGTCAGAATCCATTAGCCAAGCCCTAAAGCCAGGAGAATGTGCAATCTGGGAACCTACTGCATCTTTTCTATTTAAAGGGTGGTTATATTTATATAGGTTCAGATTAGTTGGCTACTTTTTCATTCCTGTGTCTTCTGCAAGGCATGTGTACAGCGTGATTGGGAAGTGGCATGGAGAACAGATTATTTATTGTCTTACATCTTATGGCAGCTGGCTTCTTTGGACAAGGCACTAGGCAAAATGACAGTCAGAAACCTCTTTCACTCTGAAGCTTTTAGCAGAGGTGAAAAAGACAGTCCACTGAACTGTGCAACTTAAATACAGGGCTACACAAAATAGGCATTGAAGTAAGGGTGAAATATACCGCAGGAGGGGACATTTAGAGGGTTGTGGAAGCAGTTTAGCAATCGGACTGCAGACTCCAGGGACAGTTATCCAACAGCAAAAGAATGCCCTCGGTGATCACAGTGGGTGTGCTGTGCCTGGTGCAAGGCAGGCGGACTGAGCAGGAACCCTGGAGAAACATCTCTCTGAAGTGTTTGCTGAGGCTAAGGGGATGGACAGGGGATGGACATCCTCCCCTGCAGCTGGCAGAAGAAACCAGCATGCGGTAGTACAGCAGAAGCATTTATCCAACAGTAAATTGTGCAGGCTAAGATATGTGAGGTGTAAAGGACAAGGATGTCAGCAGCGCTGAACCGTTGCTCCAGGTGAGAGGAGGGACAGTGAAGGCCAGAAAAGAGACCTCTTCGTGGGCAAGGGAGCGCAAAGGGAATTAAGGACTAGCCGCAGAGGAAACTGTTTCCAGACAGAATGGTTCCTGTGCCTGTGATGAAAGAAGAGTTGGTCTCTCTTTTCCTACAACTCAGGAAGAGTTGGGCATACCCATCTTGGTGGTAGAAATATAGCAACTTTCAAGCGTGAGGTTTACTTTAACCCCAAAAGACACAGAACATATGGGTGGGTTAGGATACAAAACAAAAAAATACAACACACCCAGACACTACTAGGAAGGAGTATATTCTTGGCAATGTAGAGCACATCTCAACGCTTTTTATTTCTTTGCATACACAGTTTAGAGTATTCGTACAATCAATTGTTTCAATATAATCTCCCTATGAATTATCAGTCAGGAGGAAAGCACAAGAGGTCTACAGCAGTATTTTAAGGTGCTGCGCATTGAGATTTGTTGACAATGATATTGCCATTCAGAGACAATAAATTTTGAAACACAATACATCTTCAGTGGCTTAGACAGAAGCAAAGGATTTCTTTTTAATGACAGGGCTTTGATTTTATTGTTATTAATACTAATGTGATTGTTCTTTCAGACTTCATTTCATGCATCTGAGCACTACATCTAAGCCACAGTGTGAAGCATCTACAGTTACAAAAGGGACTGTGCAAAGGAAGTGCTAATTTCTAACAGTCCAGCTCTTAAACTGGTTGAAAACAAGACTTGGAAAAGGTTGTCCAAGAAAACTAAAGTTATCATGTAATAATGCCTGCAGGGGTTCCACAACTGTTGCATAGTTTAAAACAAATTTGGCACTTCTTGAGGTAAGTCCCAGTAAAGAATATAAAGCGATCACATCTGCCGATCTGCATGCCTGAGCGAGTGCTGTGGCGTGCTCTGGATTGGGTTTATGCCTCCCTTTAAGATCACAGGTCCCCCAAAAGAAAATTTTGTCCATCTAGTGTAGCCCTTGGCAAAATTTAGTTTCATATCAGGCATATCCATGTACCACAGCAGATGTCTTAAGTAATCTTTATATTGAACTGGTGTCTCTCCCATGGGTATTATAATGGACTACAATTATCAATGAATCTTGGACTGACTTTCCAGATTTATGACATCATCTCCTATCACAAAATAGAAGTCCATAACATGAAAAATGTGTTCTCATTGATTGCAAGGAGTTTAACACTCTGGAGATTTTTACACAGGATCTGAAGGATCTGTGGTTATGAGCAGTCATGTTTCGCATACTTTTTCTCTGCATGTAATAGTGTTAATATTTTCATAATTAGGCTCTTGAAAGTCCACATATGTACAAGCAGTGTGTCCTCCACCTTTGTATTTGTATAATAACTGTTTGAAGAGAACTGTTCCATTTCATTCTTTGGTAACTCTTGATCCTTTCTGAGCAAAGGAAATAGTTCTTCATGCTGCAGAGAGAGACTTTTTTTTACTTTCCTCCATTCACACAACCTGATGAGCCAGCCTGCTGCACTGATGTTAAACCAACAACAAAGTTAATTAAAGGGTTAAGCTCTAGTTTTTTGTCACATCCAGGACAGCCCTGTGAGATGCAATGTTGTACAAGTCACCTGTGGTTTCTCTGTATAAGTTACCAGAAGTAGACTAGAGTTACACTTTTTATGAAAAGTAGATACCAGCTAGTTTTTTTCAGCCTACCAACATGTCATTATTTTATAATAATGCTGTGTATGGACTGGCAGAATCGTAAGAGTGGTATCCCACATAAAGACTTTGTTGATTAGATTTCAGCTCTGTTACAGCAAAATTACATAAAATATCTTTTAAATTAATTTCCTCCTTTATGGCTTTCATAAATCATTATTTCTGAGGGCAGTTTCTCTCATGTTTTATTACCTGTATGAATTATCTCATTCACAAGGAGGTAGCTTTGCAGAAGCACCTCTGCAGAAACTTATGGATGGACTCCTCCAGGTTGTAGAGACAGCTTGGGGAAAAAGCAGAGATGCTTATTCAAAGTCTAAAGAACAGAAGATTGAAATTGGCATCATGGGCTGGAGGCAAGAATTGACCTCTAGATATTAAATGAAGGAGGTATGGGGGGAGATTGTAAACAGCCTTGAAAATGATTACAGCTGGAGAAACCCAGAGAGGAATGCGAAGACAGAAAAAATATAGCCAGTGAGACCCTTAAAACAGCTTCATGAAGTAAGGCTGTCTTTGGCAAAATTATAGGAAAGAATTTTACAATGTTCAAAATACAGAACCCGGGGGCATGGAGGAGGAGTATAGCTGTACCCCAGAGAATATCAGATCAATGCACATATTAAAATATGCAAATAATTACTTTGCTGCCATGTTACTAGCATTTTCTCTCCTCATTTTGAGATCAGATTGTGCTGTTGTCAAGCTACTTTATTTGAGAAATTTCCTGCTCTCTCTCACGTCATGTGCCATAGTGGGCACATCAGTTCCTAAGAGTCCACAGAGCACTGCTCAGCGACTGGCTCGAACTCAGGGAGCAAGGGGGGTGCTCTGGGGTACCAAGTGAACGGTAGCCACTGAGACCTGAATATGCAGTAGCTACAACAGCAACGAGTGTCTCATTTCCAAACTGCTGTTACCCGAATGTCGTGGCTCAATAGACCAAGCAGCTGTGCTTCCCTTTGGCAGCAGGAAGCTGGCAGCTGAACCTATTTCCTCCTCCATCTCCCACTCAGGCATATTCTTAATGCAAAATCACTCCATTAGTTTTGGGGTATATCCCATGGAATTGTAATTCCAACCTCCTTAAAATTCAGTTTAGTTCTGGTGTATGGGAACCATGCAAATGCTATTTTGGGGAGTAGAAAGTGAATTATTTTGCAGGCCTGTCTAAGGATTCCTCCTGAATATAGTTTTCCATGCAGTTAGATCTGCGTTTAGCAGTAATCACTCATGTAGGCTATGCTATAACTATTTTCTCCACGTGTTGAATTTGAAAGATGACTTATTGTTATTATATACTCCTGTATATTATTCTAGTTCCCAGAGGCCCTAGTCAGGACAAAGTTTAGCGAACACTGTACTAATGCATACAAAGGCAAGCCCTTTCTCCCGGTCACAGAAGTGACAGAGAGGGGGCAAGTAAGAGACACCCAGCATAGGTAGTACCATTGCATACAGATGTTAAGCACATTTTCGTCTTTTCCCTCACCGTGATAGATGCATGAAAGTAGTGCCAACGATTCTAACCAGTCCCTCAAGACACCATTAGAAGCTCCTACAGTGCCACAGTAAAGCTTTAGCTAATAGATCCACTGTCTCTGAGTTGGGGAAGCTTGCTCCTTTCTACTATGCAAGAGGTTTGCATTGCAGAGACGAGTATCTTTTAGATATTACTATGATAAAATTCACTGCTATTCCTAGCAAAAAAAAAAAAGGAAAGTGTTTAGGTGCTCGCTATTGCCTTCTGATATGCATACAGCATCACAGAGCCAACCGTGCTACTCTGTCTACTCTCAGCTATACTTCAGGTGTCGAAGAGTGATACAGAGCCAAAACTTGCAGGTTGTGTTGGTTATTTAGAAATGTATAGAAGCCATAGAAACCATCAGCACCTAAGCAGCGGGCTTGTAATCTGAGTAGTTGATTTCTTTCCTCCTGTAGCAAACATCCAGCTCACAAGCCAGGGAACCCAGGGTGAAACTAAAGGAGAATTAAGTATGAGTGTCGTTCTTCCTTAACAGCACGGTGCTATAATTAGTACAGAGCAATAGCACCATCAAGCTCCAGCTGAACAATTACATCCCAGGAAATTCAACCAACAAGTATCGTATTATAAACAGTCGCATCTGTGTGGTAGCACAGAAGTATGCACCAGTGCCATCTAGCCACTCCCCAGTGTATGTCACTTCTAGTGCTAGGCAAACCATGAAACCATCATTTATCAAATAAAGTGTTTTACATGCTTGGAAAAATTTGTAGCACCAATTATTAAAGAAATTATATATTTATGACAAGCTTATTGTAATCAATAAACTGAGAAAAAATAGTAGTGATATATATTTATTAAATGTTATTACACTGGCCATATAAACTGTACAGAGCTAACTGTTTACCCAATGGCCCTGTCGTCGCCAAAGCTGTCCTGATGTGATGTCCAGAGAAAGTTAAAGAATCCAGCTGTCTGTGGAATAGCTTTCAGAGACAAAAACACATAGAATTTCAAGGACTTTCCATTGAACTAAGCCAAATATTAAGTACTAAAAAAGCTATTATCTCTAACTAGGGGCACTATGCGTTCTGAGAAAGCTGCAGTCTCAAAGTTACAAATATGCAGACCTCCATCCAAGTAAGAGTACTTTGTGTGTCTCAGTTTGATGGTAAAGAGAGTTCAATAAAAGAAACAGGCTTCCTAGTTTAAAACTTGTATCACATCTAATGTAACATCCAGGGTAAAATGAACCGTAGATAATGAGCCTTGGAGTCTCCCAAAGCAAAACCTAGGATCTGAGCAACCAGAATTTTAGGAAGGTTTGCATTTCCATCAGGACTTTGTGCTTCAGCCTCAGGACTGCACAGAATGGTCGTACTATGACCAGAAAGACAGGACGTAAGAGTCATTGGAACTAGTAGATTTTTTTTCTTCCTCCAGCATTACTGAGAGTGTTTTGGGAGCACTAATGACATCCTCAGCCCACTGCAGATAACAGGAAACCCCCTGTTTAGTTCAAAGGCACTGGGATTTCATTCTTTGTAACTAATGAGAGAGAAGGCTGGAGGAAAGGGGTAATATTTTAATGAGATCAACTGTCTGAAGTGCAGTTCTCATTGTCACTAGATGGTGCAGCAGAGTAGCTTTACTTTGGATCAGTTGAACTAGAACTTTGGAAAATACCGTGCTAAGGTGGGGTTTTTGCAGGCAGAGCCCTCCATAAAATAGGTCTTTCTCTCAGGACTGTTTCTCTTTGAAGTTTGAGCACTACGGTCTTCTCTAACACTATTTGAAGCTGAAAAATGAGAGCTGCCTATGAGGACTAGCCTGATACCACTGCTTTATAGCTAGCCATGCCATAGCCAGAAACATGTTACATCCTATTTATTTAGAAAAGCCAAGTGGTACAGTTGAGAACAAGAGCCTGAAAAGTTCCATTCATCACGGGAAAGGTTAAAGAAAACTTGTGCAGATGTTCTGTTGAGTTCACCAAATTTCACTCTGGAGCTGTATAGAGGGAAGAATAGTGGTTCAGAATGAAAAGTTTATGTGACACTAACAGGAGATGTCTTTTTCCTCCTGTTCTCTTGTTCCTTCCTTTCCTCTACATTGCCACAGGTGGAATAAAAAACAAAGGGAGTGGTGGAATCAAGTGCTGAGGTGGATCGGCTAAGGGACTTACTCAAACAGCTCCTTATTCATAACATCAAGTGATAAATTTCCTTTGAAGTTCTCCCAGCAGCAGTTCAGTCCCTATCAGCAGTCCCTTATCTGTCTAAAATCCGTAGCTGACAATTTCTAGCCTGTACTTCGTGTACTTACTGGTATAGTCCCTTCTACACAATAACAGGATATTTCTTCTTCTGCTTTATACATAGCAGTTTTACAGCTTTAACAATAAAAATGTCTTTTTGCTTTCAGAAAAAGGCCAATTCTAGTATTAAAACAACATTTGATGCTCTTGATAAGAGAGGCTCATCAAAACATCCAATATTGGAGTTCAGGTTTGAATCAAAATTATCAGATTTTCCTTATTGACTTGGACTATTGCTTGGGAACTAAATTGTCTAAGTTGGGAATACAGACAATTTGGGGATCTACAATATGTTCTATGGTTTGAGGCTATCTCAACAATAAGAAAAGACTATGCTTTGAAAGGTTAATGGCACATGTTCATCTCAGCTATGATTCTGAGAAGAACTTCATAAGATCATTTTATTTTCACTTTGCAAATAATGAGAAAATTGCAATTTGGAGAACAGTATGAGAACTGTGCAGCTGTGTCCTGAATTGTACTGGGCTAAGAGTAAAAATGTGTACTTTAGTTTTTTCCTCTAGGAGGTTTCCTGCCAGCTCTAAGACAGGATATGATTTTGGAGAGAGAGAAGTCAGATTCTTCTGCAGTCCTTGCAGACATTATTTAAAACCCTTGAGACAGAGTAGTAAGAAACAGAAGTAACCAAAATAAGCCTAAGTGCTAGTTCTCAAATTGCTAAGTCTTCATATAGTAGAACTGATTATATACCACATTTTCATTACCTTGGTATATTCTAGAATTTGTTCTGTGAGCCGAGTATGTCAAAAGAAGAATATGGAAATTCACTGATGATGAGATGACTGCAGCAAGCATGAAGAAAGACTCTCTCAGGAACTTGACATATCACTTGAAGGGGTGAAACTTTTGAACTGCGATGACATGAGTCACGATTTGTGACTTATTGATTATTGACTGAAAAATCAATGTCAGAAGACAATTACTCTGGAGCTCATAGCTGGGTCAAATATTGTTGTGAACTGTGTATGTGTGACTGTACAAGTGAATGTTGATGCATATTTGGGCATGCAAGAACGCAAAAGCACATTCTTCAAGCAAAATAATACCTTGCTTAGAAAATGCTATGCAGTTAGGTATAAATGAAGATGTTAGGGTAGCAAGCAGGGTAACTACGTTTTCCTCTTTATTTTCTAGAAGAAAAGAATTACATTTTGAGCAACTCTTCTGAGTTCTGTAAAACTACAGCAAGCCAATTTGTGCTAATAATAAAACAAGAGAAAGATTCTCAAATGACAATTCTAAATCCATGCCGCTAAATCCACACTTATGTAAGCAATTAGGTAATCTTCAAGATTTTTCTCTCTCTGTCTCTGTGTGTCTGTATAAGTGTATATTTACTATACACACACACACACATATATACATATATATATATATATGAAAATATGTATTCCTCTTTGGGGGGAAAAGAGAGGAGGACATCGGAGGGCAACTGTTCAATATAACTGGGCATATTGAGCCGAGTGATGAGTGATGTTGTGTATTTAGTTTTTAGAGTACAACTGGGAGAGTGAATGCATTTGGGATAGGAAATACAGTCCTGGCAAACTAAAGAGAATCTGATGTACTTTTAAGGGTTTTGAAAACTTGTTTTATAGACTGTTTTGTCTTTATTTGGATCCAGTTCTGCAGTGGTGAAGTGAGAAGAGACTGAACAGATCTGAGGATGATTGTACGTGGGTATTTTTGTCCATGTCATTCTCATGTGTCATCTTGAAATGTGAAGAAGAGCTTTGGAAAGGCAGCATGAGGAGGAAGGGAGATGCTAAGCTGTGCACCTGGGCTAGGAAGAAGAAATAAGAGTTGTTAGTGAATGAAGTAACTGGGTGAGGATGGACGGCATTGGATAAAGTTGGTGTCCTGGACATTTTGGCTGCAAGAAGGCTTAACTGTGTGAAAGATTGTGTGCTTGAAGTGACCAATTTAAATTTGTGCTTGGGGGCCAATTCTGATGTCACTGTGTTTCAGATAATATTATTAAAGGTCTCCGTCATCAGTGAACAGAGAGAAGATGCATATCAAAATGGAGAATTAGTATAGGCATTCACATAAGAAAATCCACTAATCCAATAATAATTACACAACTGCTTCATTCTCTTACCGTCTGCAAAATAAGATGTGTATCCCATGAGGCAGTTACAGAGGGCAATATTTTAAAGTAAATTCCATCACTTTGTATGTTAGATGCTTAATTATGAGCAACCTTATATTCTAAATGTCACATTTTATCTCAGAAAATTAAAGGAGACATTTAAAAAAAGCAAAGGAAGGAGAAGTTTTTGAGCAATTAGTTCCATTTTACTTAAGATCTTTTAAAATGAAGAATCTCTCCTAATAAATATTACACATCATCAGTTTTTAAGGATTTCATTACCTTTGTTTGTCATTTAAGACACATTTCTCTGCAGTTTAGCCCCAAGTAAATTTTCAGTATGGTGACGGCTGCTAAAATGGTACGAAACCAATACCACATCCAGTACAACATCTTGCCATGGCAGAATTGCTCTGGATTACACGCTTTCAGATTTTAATTTCCAGAGAGAATATGTTGTGCACTATTTCTATTGTGAGGCTTTTCCATAGCCTAATAAGTGATCTCAGCCACAAGAAGCTTTGCTCATATTCAGCCCTTTCTTGGTGCTGTCTCACTGCTCATAGGTCCATCCAACATTAACATCATCTTTCCCTTTTTCTTGGGTGGCTCTTCAGAAGTGTGTTTGGCTAGCCCTCGTCACTGGCCTACTTCATCACCAACACCCTCACCACCAAGGATAAAATCCTGTTAAAGCCACAAGTGTGTGACCTGTGTAAGGAGATGGGGAGGCTCCTATGGGTTTGGTTGTGTCTTAAATCTTCAGGCAGGTCACATGCAGGTTCCATGAAGGGCTGCTTTCTCCCCTGGGTCATGCTTATGCTCTGCAAAAGATTATTTCCTGCTTTTCCACCCCTGCCTATTATGAAACATGATTGATCATAAGAAGGACCATATCCAACACATGACATGCCTGAGAGTGATTTTTTTGCTCCTCCTCCAGCTCTGCCCTGCGCACCTCTAGCTTTCATTCACTTTGGGAGCAATGGCTTCTACCATTACCTGTCACATTTGGAATATTAACATTAATCAGTGTTTCAAGAGGTGATAGTGAAGATTAAAAATGATACATGCTAGAGATAAGCATTAATAGGATTTTTTTTTTTTTTTAGGTGTGACTCTTTGGGTTAGGACATTTGATCCTAACATCAATAGCTTCTCTGTCCCCAGGGCAAAAACTTAATGTTTTTTCTTTCTGAACTAGTCACTATTTATAATATGCGTACCCTTTATTACAATCTTTTTTTTTTTTTTCAACATTTTATGAAGTGTGCTTATTAAATGAAATGGTAAGTTTGGCACTGGCAAGTCTCTTGTGCACTTTTTTTTCGCATTTCCTTTCTTTTGGCAGGTCCAAGAAAAGGGAGTAAGTTTCTGTGGGCTGTGCATGCTTTTCCACCCTTTTTCAGGATTTGTCACATCTCCTGGAAGGCCTTATAACTCACAAAACATGAATTTATATCCCAGCAATTTGCCAAGTCTTGTCAAATCCTAACATTTTTGTTGGCAACTATTTGCATCTCTCGACTGAAAGGGAGTAACTTAGATCATCCAGTCACAATACTGTTCTTTGGATACCTTTTGATGGTCAATGTGTTAGTTTTGATACATGTTTTAATCTCTGCTTGCAAGGGGCCGCCCACTATATTTCATGTCCTCACTCAGTGAATCTTTTGCAAAGCGAACATTCTGCTTCATCAGCTGATTTTCCAGTTTTACACGTCTGCACTTGCAGTCTCACTTCTCTCTGAAGAAAAATGATCTGAGAAAAAAACTTAAAAATTAAACAGAGGTAATGCTTCTTGCTTCTTTCAGATAGAGTTCCTATGTTAGGTACAGTTGCAGTACCTGCCATACGGTAAGGGAGACTATGCAGTGAGCTGATCATGTATTTATTTTTTTGGAAGATGATTTTTCATCCTGTTTATTTTTAACTCATGTCTGTCTCCTTAGTGCAGTGACCACAAAACTTTGACTCTTGGGGTGTGGAACAGGAGAGTCATTTAAACCTTTGGGACAGGAATAAGTTCACAGACAAGTCATTGTTCATTATAGCTCATTCAAACAGCTCTGAGTGAGAGAATTTTTGATTGTTTTAAATGCCTAAAGAAGAAATAATTCTCATCTTTTGCATTGAACAGAATTAGTGGTGAGAAAACCAAAAGGATATGGGATTTCCTCAGGTAGGAACTGTGGAGACAATATTTGGTTTTGGTTACTAGCTCCAATAGAAGTGAGAAATTTTAATAATAGGCAGCGCAACAGATGTTAGATCGCTACGTCTAGTCCTGCCATATGCTCTTTGTTATGAGTCATTCTGGATGCCATCCATCCCTGTACCAGCGCTCACTGGAAGCATCAATCTGTAGCAGGAAGACTGAACCAAGGCATGTGCACAGGAACAGCTGGAGGGGTGACTGCCTATCTCCTCAGCTAGTTCAGAAGGGGGGGATGCAAGAGCCAGGCTGCGTTTACATTCACCACCATCTATGCATGACCTAGGCCATGCGGGGTCCCGCTTAATTGGTACATGGCGAATGAGGAATCCACTCCTGGCAGTTATTTTTAGTCATTCCTTGTGACATCTCAGGATAGCAGTACAGTCTGACCTCCCTCTGAAATGAAGCACTCTTTGCCCTTTAGCACAGCGTTGCTTAAATTCATTTCAAGCATGAATGTATTCACCGGCCTCTCTCCGTGTCAGATTTTCAAGGGAAAATGAGGATGGTACATAGTCGCACTTAGTCATACGAGGAACCCGTGGTTAAATTTGTAGCCCAGATGGACTCTGTCCTTTTTTCTTCCTGTTTGAAAGCAAACACCCTGCCTTCTCATGCACTAGTGCAGTCTTGTATATCAGCAGTGGGGGAGAGGAACAGATGCCAGAGGAGCTGGATGAATGGAAAAGACAGGCTGCTGCTACCTCTGACAAGAATCACCTCAGGAGATCATGGGTAAGGGACAGCAAAACCAACTTTTGCTGGAAGGCAACCATGAGTTTTTTCTTTCAGTTTGAGGAAAACCTCACTAGCTGTTAAAAACCCAGCCATGCACTTCAAAATTGGGAGTTATTTCAGCAATGAATCCCTGCATAATGATAAGTGCAAACATTGAGCTGCCTCTCCTTCTCTGTCTGTCTCTCTCTCCTTTAGCCTCCCCCACCCCAAGGAGCAAAAAAGGTCTCTTTTCAGCTGTGGATACATATGTCTCTATCTGCTCGGTGAGAATTAGTAATTGAGATATTCATCTGGTCAGAGCAAGCAAATTGGCAAATCCCCACGCACCTTTGCCGTGCGGGGGCAGAGCCAGCCAGGCACGCAGTGGGAGGCGGGCAGCCCCAGTTGTCCCTGGGTCCCCAGGACTCTGGTGGTCCCGGGCAGAAGAAGGAAACTGTTGTGCAACAGGGGGGAAATGGAAAGTGATTTATTTTAAAGGATTTCATGCTTTGCTCCAGAAACCTAGCTAAAATATGAGTTTTGAAAGAAAATCTCAAGGTACTGCCATGATAGCAATATCTTTGGTTGCTTACACTAGCTTATTGAGGACCCAACTGGCTTTAGTTTCTGCATGTATGTCTAAACTTCAGTGAAAGTGAGACATATCTAGCTTTTTTTTTTTTTTTTTGGTGGCAAATCTGATTCTTACTGCCTTGCACCCCGCTGTGCTGGTTGCAGTGTGTTGCAATCCGATCCCTCGAGGTGCTGAGTGGTTCTCTCAGCACCTACACATCAGTGTGGCCTCTGCGCTCCATCCAGCATGGTACTTGACTTGATAAGGCCTCTGGTGTTTAAGTACAAGAGTAACACCATCACATCACAGGACTGTTTACATATTGACATACAGTCCTGGTTCTGAGCATGTTTCAGAATGATGTGGAGTACTTGTGCACTTTTAGAAGCCAAAAATGGCTTGGTCTGAGAAATATTTCTAATGAATTTAATAGGATACATATTATAAGCATGGTGATGCTTTTATTTTTTTTTTTTTTTTCTAACAGATTCAGTTGTACTAAATTTTCTATTGGCTTAGGGAATGTTACACTTTAACTATGCTCTGTGTGTGTGTGTGTATTAGATTGGAAATGTTTATTTTGGTATATGATCCAGAGATTTCACTCTCTGCTTCCCTTTCACACTGTGCTGAAGCCAAATAATGAAACTAGTTTTTTTAAAGTCACAATCCCAGTAGTGTAATTTGCAGCATCGATTTGTAATAGAGGGACATCAGTCTCCTAAACAGTCACCCTTTTTTTCACAGGCACCGAATGGGGTATTTTTCAATGAGAGGGACATTTGCAGAAGACCCTTTTGCCAGAAAATCCTTGTCTGTTAAAACAAGGAGCTTTTTCCTATGAATAAGCAGCATTTGAAGGCAATGTTTACCAAGTCCAAGATGCGTTTTTTTGGGAGAGAGACTATATAATAGCAAATGCATATGGCTTTATTACCGTAAATTAAACTGCCTTTTGGGTGAATTATTACAAATATGCAATCCAAAGGTAAAAGCTCGTCTGGATGATTATGTATGTATGTATTTACACACAGCACTTTCAATTCTTATTTTGGCAACCGTAGGATGGACACTTAATCTGGATACTTCCCACCCTGGCACTGAGATGTGTTCCCTCCTTGTGGCAATAGCACATATGGAATTTTACGAGTCTGCTCTGTCTCTTCACTAATGGGCTTCACCTTTTACCTCCGAGAGCTGAGGATCTTGATTTTAAATCCAGGGTTTACAGGTTCAGACCTTGCAGGCAACCTAGCCAGAGGTGTTCTCATGCCGGCCCAAAACCAGTAGCAGAAAAGCCAAATAAGGAATCATGATTTTATCCCTCCACACTGTAACTCTTCTTCCATCTTTACTGGATATCAGTGTCTCTTTCCAGTTTTTGTGATAATTGGCGAATCAAAATAATTCACAAAGAGAATGTGCTATTTCCCAGAGATGGTGGTGTATTTAAGTGTATTTTTATGGTGGATGAGGTTTTGGTGTGTCATCTTTGAAAATATGGGCAAATAGATGATTTCTTTGATCCAACAAAAACAGCCACAGAAAGAAAAGGATGCAAAATTCAGGGTGTTGCAAGTTCACTCTCAGAGCTAAGCTGTGGTCTCTCTGTTTTACTACTGCCAAGAATGCACGCCAAGTCATTGAGGTTGACCACGTTTTATTACCTCTGTTTTTGCTATTCTACCTTATTCCTGAGACAAGTGGGAAAATTGTGTCTGAAAACTGTCTTTAAACCCTGGACTCCTAGATTGTACATCTTTAATGAATACTGGACGTGTTCCACTGCTGTGCACTGCTGTCTGGGCCTTGGCTTATTAGATACTGTTTTGAAATCCATAATTATAACCAGGTTTGTGATGGGTCACATGTCTCTGTATACAAAAATTTCTGTCATCCTGATAGAGCTGCTATTTCAGAGGATATCAACTAACACAAAACTAGTATTGAATGCTTTTAGTTTTACTTGGTTTGGCCTTCCTTGTCCAAGGTGTGAAAAATGGCAATTTCTATATTTCTGGGAAATTAATTTTCAAGGTTGACTTTGGGCCAGTAACCTGAAGTGCTAACATAGTCCATATGTCTGCCTAGTAAAGGTTGAGTGAAAAGTATGAAAGTTCTAGCAAAAGTCCATTTTTCCTGCTCCTTTTGGTAAATTGCAAGATTCCATTATACTGACAATAATCCACGGTTATTCACGTCTGAGCACTGATCCCCAGTGAAGCTGGGATGAAGGTAAAATGCATGGAATTTGTTCTCTATAGGTGCTGCTTTTCATGCCAAGCTTAGCGTTTATAATTCACTGTCCTGTAGTATTTGTCATCTTTCTGCCCCTCTCTTAAGATTATAATTCCCGCTCAGTGTTTTCTTTTTAAACTAGCACTCATTTTAATACAGATTTTGTGTTTTCTTAAAATAAATTGTGTCACACAGCTCTTCTACTTCCTTTATTGAGAAAACAGTAATACTCATATGATGGTGGAAAAAAATTGAGAGGGAGGGAGAGACAGAGAAAGGAAACAGAAATCATAACCAAAAAGTTCACACTGATTATTGAAATAGTCAGTGTTCCCTTGGGCTGTGGAGAAGAGAAAGGCGCTTTTACAGTGTCTTGGAATATTTTTCTTCTGCACAATTCCGACTTTTCACCACATATTCATGCTACACTGATAGAAGGGAAGAAAAGAAAAAGGACTCGGAGGTTTTACAGTAAGTTTTTTCCTTATCCTTTGTAGTGACACTTGCCAGTAATAAGTCCCAGGGAATATTAATGTTACGGCTTTTAAAACTATGATTCTTGATACTCCTGTATTATTATGTGTATTATGTAGCATTATGTGTAAAATGATTTAAAAAGCACATTATTGTAGCATTAATGGCTTCTCCTCCTCTGCAAAAATTTTGTAGCTTAAAACATGCAGTGTTACAGTGACACTTTTAATGTAGAGTCATTAGAATATTTAGTGTCATGTTATCACTACTGGGAAATATTTATGCATTTGTAGAAGGCTTCAGTAAGCCTTGGGTCCAGTGTTCAGCGAGGTATTTAAAGGCAGAAAAGAGACAGATAAAGACAGTGAAAGATTTCAGTGAATAACTTCTGTACAGTCAGGAGGGACTTCATGTGAGTATGGAGCATTTCCCTAGAAACCCAAATCATACTCAGAGAACGGCAATATTTTAAGAAATTCTGCCTATCAGAGGCTGCTTTTTTCTTTCTGAGCTGACTCTGGTTCAAATTAAATTAAAATCAGCCTTAAGACTCATATTTATTTCACCGGACTTTGGATCTTCTGAGGACAAGTGACTGGCAAAAATTCTTTCACATTGCAGAGCACAGAAAGGGGTGATGCTGCGGCGGCGGCTGCAGAGATAAGCTGTGGACAATCAGCGGGACAGAATCAGGCCCAGAGGGGGAAAGAGGAAGGACAGAGCAGCTTTCTCCTCCACAGCAAGGTATTGGGTACCTTTTGAAAAATCGACTGTATTTCTCTAACAGACTAAAAATAAACCATGAAAATGTTGTCCAATATTAAGGTATAAGTAGCAGTAAATTACTGAGCTCCCTTTACCAAAAAAAATACAAAGGTTTGCCCCTACGACTGCCAGATGACTACCTGAATTTGCAATTATAGCATATTTCTCCTCTAAAACTGCTACCAATCTTCCAAATACAAGAAATAACTACATATGGACATGTTTAGCAAATCAGAAAGAAAAGATTGATTGCTGGGAAATGTTTGTTTCCAATTATTTTCTCCGTAAAAGCTAGAATTCCAGATAAACAGAGTAACAAAATCCCACTGGTTTATCTGTAAGTATACACTGATTTAGAAATGCTATTAAAACTGCTTATTTGAAAATCACCTAGCAGAGAAAACTGAAAACAAAAATCTTTTCATATTGAGGTCCTTTATGGTTACATTTAAGCATTTTGTAGAGGGGTGCCATTGTGAGTAAAATATTCAGTGCTGCTTCCATCACAAGTCTGCATTTTAGCTTGAATTCTTGTATTCTTTTTCTTACTAAATGAACCCGATTTTTCATGCTGACAATATGCAAGATGTATTTCTCATGTCCAGTATATATGGCACTTGCTAAATCAGCTCCTGACGCACCAGCTAATTTTAACAGGGAGGCTAAGAGATACACCATTACTTTTTATTTCTAATGTGTTTCTTAATATGAGACTTGTCATTTTCAGCCATGATGCTGACTCAGCAGTAGGTTTATTTCCAGAATTACTAAAACAACTTTCTTCTCAGAGTAGCAAGGGACCCATGATTCACTGGTAGACAAGAATGAAACAGAGAGAGGCCTTTTTCCATCTTTTAATATTAAAAAATAAACTAGTAAGAGTTCATAAAACAGTCCTGGAGAACTTCTGGGACACAAAAAAAGTGGCAGTAGATCTCATATTTTAGAGACAGAATGAACGCAACCATATTTAATTTGGGTTGCATCTTAAATATATAGCTTGCATTATTTTACACTTTTAACCAATGCTGCAAAACAATATTTAGAGCATCACTTTTTATTTGGTTATACCTACTTCTCATATGTCAGAATCAATACTTTTTTGGACAGATGTTTTCTCACTCATATGCCACAGTAAAATGACATTTTGTACACATAAACTTTCTTTTGATTCACAGCATTTAATGACTGTTCTTTCCCATCCCCAAGTTTTTGGGAACATTCAGGCTCTAAGTACAGGATTCAGACATTTGAAGGGGGCTGTTTTAAAAACTATTAGAACACCATTTAATTTAAAAGGGGACTTTTTACTTAGGATATTTTTCAGGTCTTTTTCCTTTCTTTTCTGAAAAGGAAATATCTTCCTTTCCATCATCAGCAACAATATTTTAATAAAAAGCAAAGGAATGCATGTTACTCTTCAGCTAATAAATCAGCGCAAGGGTTTTGCTAAGATAGTTATATGTTGATAAGCTTTTGTGCAGACTTGAACAAGTATATGCACATATGCACATAGATTGTAAATATAAAAGCCCCGAATCTGCAAGCTGTCATAAGAAAGGACTTTGTGTTTTCTACTGTCATGACTCTCAGCTAAGAGTAACCACAGTACCTTTTCTGGGCACCTCAAACCCTTTCTGAACCAAGGAGAAAGCTGCAAAAAGAACCTCTCTCTTAAAGGGAGTAAAACCCTGTGGAACAGCATCTCCACCAGCAGCTTTTCACAGCCAGACATAAATTGCTATTCCAAGCCAGGGGAAGGTCATAGAAGACTGCCTTTGCTAACGCTTTTAGATATCACCAGCATTTCTTGCAAATGATTCCCAAATTGCACTGATGGATTAGCTCCTCTTTACTCCATGTCCATTTTAATGTTATTGGAGCTCTTTGATGTCTGTGGCATGGGACACTGAGGGCAGATGATGTCCTTCAGCTAGGGTTGGAGTGAGGGGCTCACGCTTCACAGCTTCAGCCACTTCTCTCAGATCATGCACAGTTCGTGCCTATAAAGTCCCAGAAAGGTGCCTATTCTCAGGGCTGCCCCATTCAGGATGGGAATGAAGCCCCTTAGTGACATGGAACATCAGCAAGATACATACGATCCATGTCGTGCTCTCCTCCGGCTCTCACTGCTTGGAGGATGCAAATGGAGACAGAAGAGGCTGATGCTAGAGGAGAGAAAACCCACTGATGAAAACTGAGCTTCATGACACCCTCTTATTTGCCAACCCTTCTTCTTGACTCCTTGCAGCTTGTTCCTCTGCTTGTGCTCCAAGTGTTCCTGAACATCCAAGTAGGGCTCACACAAAATGTATTTGACATTTACAATGAGCACCCTTCCTTCCTGGCGGATACGGACTTACTAACAAGAATCAAAACTTTGGATCTTTTTTTAAACTTTTCTCTTGCTGGGTATGAAAATGCTAGATTTCAAGTGAGAAAAAAAAAAAGCAGTTGTTTAGGCTCAAGCATCCTCTTTATCTGTGCTATTGCCCCTTACTGCCTCTGTGGTCCCCGTTCTCCAGTGACCCCTGACAAATGCCATCCTAATTGAAGGTCTGGGGTCCCATACTGAGACTGTTTCAAGCAATTTGCCCGAGCTAGCCTCTGGCTTTTCTTAGCCCACTTTCACCAGGACTTTGTCATGACTTTCTGTAGCACCACTCAGCTGGAATATTTCCAAATTAAGTAGCTCAGGCCCTCACGATCAGAAAAGACCTTTAGATTTCTATGGACCTCTTCACATCCAGAGCAAAATCCAGCACCCAGTTTGGACTCAGCCATCCCATGGAGATAACATGCTTCAGATTTTTCTTATCCTGAAAATTGCTTTATAGAATTAAGTCCAGCCCCTAACCACTGTAGAAAAAAGAGCAAGTGTAATGTATCTTGAATATTAAGGAGCTGTCAGAGCAATGGGGGGGACATGTATCTTCGCAGATGTTCTCAGTAGTGTGTTTCTTCTTTCCCTGCACAAAGCAGCAGACCATCACTGGTGCATCTTCATTAGGGAAGGATATTTTCTTCACTCATATTAACAAACTACTGAAGTCAGGACAATTGATAGCCCTCATGTTTTTGCAGGACAAGTTAAAAATGATGGAATAATCAAGCATGGGTTTTGATTTGTAATTTGAGCAAACATTTCAAACCACCTTCCTTAACTGGGACTTGGCCTCATGTTAATTGACTTAAGGTAAGTGAACAAATTGAGAAACACATGTTGCTAATGCACAGAAGACAATGCATTTGCAGGCATGCAGGGTGTAGTAGCTTACGAAATTATTAACCACTGACTAATCGCTTTTATTGGCCAGACATGTGGGGAAGATGGCCGTCATGCTGTACACTCTTCTCTATGGCTATTTATGTCAGATATAAATTGCTCAGTGCTAATATGCATTGCCCATGTCAAGGAAAGCAGTAACACAGACTTAATTTTATTCATATGACTAATTTGAATTTGTAATCAGTGCTTTCTTTTTTTTAAAATGGGTGATGTTAATGGCTCCTCCTCACCATTGCAGAGTAAAGGTTCAATTTTTCTTTTGTCACAAACATATCATGTGATGTAGGCAAAATATTTAATCCTGACATAGATTTGTTTGTACAAATATGCTTTCCTACTCCAATTTTATGTTTTATTTATTAAGCTTATAAGATTTTAGTAGCAGGACAGGGTTATACTGTGCATATGCATAAAAGAAAGTGTTCAGAATTGCAACAGATACTACTACAATCTGGATAAAAATGCATCACTGTGCCCATTCCTTGCATGTTTATCAACTGCATGTTTTGCACACAGAGAGTTTTGTACTATACATTCACACAGTGTTCTTCTCTGTCACCTTCCCGTTTTGAGAGTCAATTGTTTATACACTTAAACAATACATTAATAGAGGTTCAGAAAGAAAACAGTTAGATGTTCGCTGTTATCCCAGGATATTGTGTTCATTTTCTAATAACTGCCTCTAGTTCACCGGGGTCCCTAATCAATGTAAATATTGTTTAAGATGAACATTGCAATGGGCATACCATGGAGCCAGACCACCAGCAGTGCATTAAACAAGGACAGATGTGAATGCCAGGATAAAAATGAAGACATTCCTGAAGTGTAAGTATGTTACTTATAATATATCTGTTTATAGGAAATGGTCATGAAAAGGGAAAAAAAAACCAAAAC
>VZTL01030703.1:0-26159 GCA_013400535.1 Scopus umbretta
CTTCCCTTCCCTTCCCTTCTCCCACAAGAATGAATTGGTTACAGTCACTACCCAGGGGTGGCAGACACAGGAAGGGATGTCTTGCTCAGATACCATTTTCACATTTTTTGTTTTCATTAATATGCCAATAAAGTGGCAACACTTTAGTAAATCACTAGGTACACATTAATCTTGCACAAAGAATTGCACTTCACCTGAAGCCACTGCTCTTTTCCTCTCACTGTAAGAGCTAAATTTTATTCTTTTGTCATTCTCCTGTTGGGAGGGCAGGGGGGACCTAGTCATTAAGCACTTTGGTGCTGGGAAAAGAAGACAGGAGAATAAAGTTATTGTGGGCACAACCAAAGAAAAGGGAAGGGATGCGAGGGTCAAGGGGTCAAACGTGGGTTTGGAGAGAATTGCAGGAGGACAGTGAGCAGGGCATTCTTGATGATGCTTGTTACTCCCCCAAGGCATCCAGGGAGCCAGTGGATGCCACCCACAGGTGCTGTGCTTGGATACCTGAGAGGTTAGGATATAGAAATGGGCCCTGTCATCACCTCCAACTTCTCCATCATCTTTCCTTCTCTTGCTTAGAGGACAAGTTTGGCCAGGGTTAGGAAGAAGTCAGTGAGGTAATACCACAGCCTTGGGTGGAAAGAAGGTAAATAGAGAGGGTTAGGGGAGCAGTAGAGCCAGGATCAGGAGGCTAGGGAGCAGCCATAGAGAAGGACTGCAGCTGGGAGCATTCAAGGTTGCAGCCTGGAGCAGAAACACTCAAGAGCTCCAGTTAGCAGTCAAATTGTCTGTCACAGGCACTTTCAAGTGTGAAGGTAAGAAGACAGTAAAGGTTCAGAAAAGGCCAAATCGTTCCCTCCATCCCACAAGGAGATTCTGGGGCATGTGTTTACAGCTTAAAAAGAGGATGAAGGAAATGGAAAAAGCTTTGAGTGATTTCAGTGAATCAGGCCCAAAGGCAGGTTTAGAGACACATGAGATGCAAAGCCTTCAAAGAGGAGCGTTTAGGAGGTGCACATTAAGAACAGCTTTGGCCCCAAGCTCTTTGCAGTATGTTCCAGCAGCTTTATTGACTCTATAGACTCACAGGCAAGGCTGTATATTGCTATAAGCCGACACGTGGTGGACTTTTATGTGCACCTTGTTGGGAAGAGGCCGGTTCTCCCAGAACAGATCCAAAATAACTAGTCCCTTCTGAAAAAACTTGGCTCCTATCACTCTGTTATTTTTATTGGTTTCCTAAAATACCGAGCACTTCAGAGGAGAAACATATGGGCAAAGATCCCGTCACCACAAGCTCTCATTTTAATGTTAAATATAATGCAGTTTTTGGAGAATGAGTAGATTAGAGAGCTTGGAGGTTACAAAGGACAGTCTTCACAGGAAAATAACAACATCTGTGTGCCATTGCTGCTATATCATTTTATCCATTTAACTACCTGGCGTATGTTTTTTTAATTTACTTAAAGCCAAAAACTACAGGATTTTACATTGAAGGCTTAAAGGTCATAGAGCTACTAACAGACAAAGCTAATTTATACCCTATAAACATGACCTTAACATGGGAGCTCTAAAACAGGAGGCAGTTTAGCCTTTAGGCACTTCATTTTCCCCAGAAATCTTTCTAAAGCTGGGATGGTTATAAAGGTATTATCAAGGTTCATGACCTTGCCTGCAAAATCTGCATCCAGTTTGAAGAAAACCTGAGCTGTTCAACAGGTTTGCAAGAAACTGGAGTTAAGCTCAACAGAAAGTTCATGATTCTTATTAACACTACTTTTTGGAAGTGTATCTCGAAAGGAAATTCTATGAATTTTTTGTGCTAAAAATCAAAGAAAGGGACAACACCAAAACCAGGTGAGTATAACTTGTGTGTTCCAGCCTTCCTGCTTTTAACTTTGGGGTTCAGTGAAGTTTGAATATTTTATATTATTACTTATTAATCCACTACAGTAACATGTTTAACAGTTCAAGAACATTATATTCTGGACACTACAGAGAGTTGACAACTATTTCCAGATGGTTCAGGCAACAGGTATGGTGTTACCTCTGTCGAGATACAGGACACACAAAGATGAAGTGAGGTCTCACAGGTTCTCACAGAAAAATCTGCATTAGATACGGGAGTTAACTCCTAGTCTGGTGTGTTAAATCCACCGGGTTGTTGTCAGCTTGAGTGTTTGTAGGCAGGCCAATATATGGGTCTGTTGTCACTGTGTATAATGCAGGAAGTCTGACATTTTCAGAAGGTATTGGTTTTAATTCTCACCTAGTGTAAATAAATCCAACATTTCTCGATGTACAGCAGCCTCAGACTGAGCATCAGCAAATCCACAGGTGTAATAAAACCTCAAATTCCACTCAGTCAAAAAGTCCAGGAAGAAAAGCGGGGCATCTCCAGTGAAACCTGGGCTTTATCATGACCCCATCAAACCTGGAGCGTCTTTGCTTGCTAAAGCAAAGGTAGCAAGATGTCATGCAGGATCTCTGCTGAGGCAACGTTAGCCACATTCAGGCATCTTATTTGTGATTGTTCCCTGCTTCATCACCAGCCGTTGCCAGTGGATGCTGCAATTCAAAGCGCTGAAGTTGTTAGAGCACTCACAGCGCTGAGATACTTCAAGGACCGATCAGTTTGGGCTCTTTAATCGGTTTTGTACTGCATCTTACTGCATCTTTGCCTCGTCCTGGCTGTTCTCTCTCCAAGGTGGAAGTTCAGCTCTTGCAGGCAAAGACAGCAGCCTTGTCCTCTTACTCACACAGCGCTCTGTCGTGTCACTAGACAATTTCAGAGATTGGCAGGCAGCAAAAAAAAGCACAGGACTAGACTTCACACAAGCAAAGCAAGTGGCTGCTGATGGCTTTGTTCTGTTCCCGGCCCTTCCAGGAGTGCCATGCTGTTATCTAGTCAGCCTGATTGCTGCAGGAGAGCCTTTCCCCACTGCAGTATGGCAGGGCTCAGCTCAAGCCCCAGAGTCCATAAGAATTCTGGGAAGGATGTCAGAGAATCATAGAATGGTTTGGGTTGGAAGAGACCTTAAAGATCATCTAGGTCCAACCTTTGTGACATGAGCAGGGACATGTTCCGTCAGACCAGGTTGCTCAAAGCCCCATCCAACCTGGTCTTGAACACTTCCAGGGATGGGGCATCCACAACTTCTCTGAGCAACCTGGTCCAGTGTCTCACCACCCTCACAGTAAAGAAATTCTTCCTTATATCGAATCTAAATATACGCTCTTACAGTTTAAAACCATTGCCTCTCATCCTATCACTACACTCCCTGATAAAGAGTCCCCCTATATCTTTCCTGTAGGCCCCCTTTAAGTACTGGAAGGCCACTATAAGGTCTCTTCTCTTTGCTATAAGGAGCCTTCTCTTCTTCAGGATGAACAACCCCAACTCTCTCAGCCTGTCCTCGTACAGGAGGTGCTCCAGCCCCCTGATCATCTTCGTGGCCTTCCTCTGGACCCACTTGAGCGGGTCCATGTCTTTCCTGTGCTGGAGACCCCAGAGCTGAACACAGTCCTCCAGGTGGGGTCTCATGAGAGCCGAGCAGAGGGGGAGAATCGCCTCCCTCAACCTGCTGGCCCCGCTTCTTTTGATGTAGCCCAGGATGCGACGGACTTTCTGGGCTGCGAGTGCACATTGCCAGCTCATATGTCACTCTGCCTGCATCCCACAGGAATATCAAGAAATTTTACAACCTGAAGCTGTCCTAGCTTTTCTGCTAGGAACTTCACAGTCTTCAAAGAAATCAAATAGTAACATGGGTGTTTATATAAAAGGCACTAAGTACTTGATTTTCATAGCTAATTATTAACAACTGTAGCACCATTCAAACAAACTGGACAGGAATATACCCTGGTCTCTGTGACAAATCTGCTATTCAAACCTTTGAATTTCCCACCAGCCTCTACCCAACAGTATAAATGGCTATTTTTTGTGAAGTGGCTAGAAAAACACCAGTCTCGGGGCTATTTTGAACAGCGTCATGGTGCAAATTGTGCTATCCCAGCAGTCTGTCAGGGGACCTTCTGCTGGTCCTCTCCTCCCTGTTGCCACCAAGGACAGTTGCCTGAGTGCCATGGTTGGGTCTAGTTTGGGGGATGTGGCACAGGGAGAGAATCTGTCCCTGGAGGAGCCTGGTTTTGCAGTGATCGTCTCACCCTTAGCACATTTCCCCCCTTGCAGATCTCCCTGGGTCATTTCTGCACAGCTAATGAAATAAGGCTCTGCAGGAGGGAGTGAAGTGCCCAGATGCCATTAACTACCATAAGGAGTGAGTACCCGAATAGCTAAGGCTGGCAATGCATTTCACTTTTCTTCCTAACACAATTACAGACTCCCTGTGTTAAACACTGAGGGACAGAGCTAGAAAAGGGTACAGGTGCCTACCACAGGATTTGGACAGATACGTAGAGTTGTGCCATGCCATCAGATACTATTTAGGCATCTAATGCCACTCCATGAGCTTTAGATACTCATTACTTTCCTCCTGGGTTGACAGGTATGCTAGGTAGTTCTGTCCTGTTCTGAAAGCTGGGAGAGATGCTCTAGAGCATGCCAAAAGGCACAAGACACCTATATGGGTGCAAGAGAGTTGAACCACTCATGCCAGCATTTGCAATGAGCCCAGCAACCTGTTGTTCAGCTGCCTTTTTACCCTGGAGGTTCTGCCTCCCTGGGTGCCATCAGTCCTGCTCTTGCGTATGCGGAGAACTGATCCTGAAATGAGCAGAGCTGTACCAAGGTGTAGTTAACACTTACGAGATCATGCCTCATGCAACCCATATGTGGGGAAGAAGACCTGCATGCACCTTTTCTATAATGCTTACTGATTGAAATCTTGACCTAGGAAGAAATCTAGGAAGATGGAGAATGTGGACTCTTGGTTTAACTGGGCAAATCTCACCCCTTCTTTGTACTGAACTCAGGAAAACTCAGGTGAGTGAAATGCAGTGTGAGGATACTTAACCCATCCATCTCACTTCCCCCCCGCCTCCATGAGCGAAGCAGAATCATTGCCTATCTCCAAAGCCCAATGGATGTTAGAGAAATAGCTGCATAGTTCAGCTGGTCAAAATACGTCCCTCTGCTTGGGGACCAAAGCAAATCTGAGCTCCAGATCTCTACTACTTGATTTTAAAGGTGAGGCTCAGTTTGAGATTTGGACATCTGACTGTCTGAGCTGGGTTTGTGGTCAAGGGAAATCTGATCAATGCCATCCATGGAGCCTAGAGAGCGGTTCAGCTGAGCAGAATTAAAGATCTAATTTAGGGTGAGCTGAACAGGTTTCAACGAGTGCAATTCCATTACAGTCAATACAGCCAGAGCCCAAATATGAGCTAGTGCAACCTGATTTGCGCTGCAAGATCTTTAGGAGTGAAGTCATGATCAAGAGGAAATGGATCAAACACCTCTCTGTAATCTAGATACCTAAACTCACCTTAAATTGGGATTTAAAAGGACTGAATAAGGACAAGGACCACTTGAGGGTCAGGAATGCTTTTTAGCAGTTGTATGGTCAACACATGGTAAATTGAAGTCTGAACTCGCTTGAGTACTTCTGGGCCAGCTCTCATGCAAGTAGCCATTCACCCAGCATCACCTTCCACTTAAGGAGGGAAAAGGAGGACGTGAGCAAGGCAGCTCTGTGCTTATTCAAGTGAAAACTTAAGCATCTAAACAGTGACAGTGAGCTGAGTTCCATTCAGTTCTTGGATTGATTTTTTGCACATCTCAGTACTGCTGCTCCCAAATTCCCTGCACGCTCTCACTGCACACGAAAAGTGATGCTCCGCTCTTTCTTAGCACCTATGTGCCAGCACTCTGTGAAAGCACTGGATATAGAGAGGAGCTAAACAATGCCCTAAAACATTCTTTACAGTGCTGTTTAATGGTTATCTTTTATGATGCTGTTTTTTTTTCCCTAGACTGTGGCTGTGATGGGGCTATGTGGTGTTCTGCTCATGCTCTAAAAGCTGTGTCTCCCTCAGATACTTTTCCTTTTGCACTGTTGAGTTGGTTTCTTGCCATTTCAGCAGCAGTAGCGATGTTATTGGAATGTGTAGTTTAATACCTTGTAATTGAGGCAGAATAGGGACAGGTGAGGTCTTGGAAGTACAGTCCTGAAATCTGTAGGTCTCTCCTTGATCGACATCTTCCCGAGAGAGAGATGCATTTTGCTGTCATATATATGTCCACTGCAAGGGCTTGCCCTGTGACTTTTACTCGCTGTATGGTTTCCTGCGGCATTTAATAATTTATCATATCCTTGTGTATGATAATGGTGGCACGTAATCACATAGGCTGGTTTCAGTTTGTCATCGGAGCTGACAGCGCACCTTATAAGGAGGATAAGGCAGAATGCAAGTCACCCCGATACCCAGAGCTTCTGGTAAAATTAGACTCTGTAGGAGAGAGTTATGTGTACAGGATCAGGAGGAAATCTGTTGTCCTTGAAAGGAAAGGGAAAGACTGGACGTTTTTCAACTATGGATGCAATGCGAATGGGGAGAGAGAAACTAATATGCCATGAGCTGGTATTTCTATTAATCCCAGGAATTTTTAGATCTGGCAGACTTTAAGGAATGTCCGTGTAATAGTGTAACACACCTTTGGGACAGAGGGTATTTCAGGAAGGAATAAGAAAACACTACTTGAGCTGGGGCAACTGTAACTTCACAACAAACGCCCTGTTTTCATAGCAGGAGAGTGCTATTTCCAAAAGAGCTATGTGATCCTGCTGTGTCCTGCCAAACAAAGACAACTCAGAAAGAAATTCAGCCTTTTACTCACTTTTGGCCTGACAAGGATGGTTTTTTGAGGTTCATGAAGATAAATCTGTAACTACAAATGTTATTTTCCTGCAAGACACACTTGGGGGGAAAAAAGACAGGTTGTTTTCAGGAATGTATGGCAAGCAAATTTCCCGCCTGAGTGAGTACAATTTAATTGTATGTTTCATGCCAGAGAAACAAGGGGTTTGCACTTGAAATTAAATGTATTGTCTTGAAGGATTAGCGCATCCAAGCTGAGGCTGGAGGCACTCTGATCCTCCCACCATGGCTTTCTGGCACTAACACACAAAGCAACAAATGGTGACTTGATCCTGTTTGCTATTTTTCCTCTTATTATTCCACTGACCTGACCAAGAGACACGCAAGTACTGATTTAATCCAGCACCCATTATGCCCGCAGTCTGTGCGTTGTATAGACATAGAAAGACAACATATGGATCCCTTCTGACTTTATGACCTCTGTGAATTTATATGCTTTGCTTGTGCATCTTTCAGTGAATATATTACAATTGCTTTTTATAGATGCAAAACCCAGCACAAGATCAAAGTGCTTAAATAAAATGGCTTGTGTTGATTCTGGTAACAGAGAAACTCTAAATATATTACAAAAAGACGTGGGTGCATACCACCCAAAGTGCTTGCAATAAAAGAAAGCACTGAACAATTACACAGTGATGAAGCTTGAATAGAACTGGAAATTAAAGGTCCATCAAACTGAAATTGCTGTTGTTAATCTTAATATTGGAATACGTTTGCAAGTGCTGATTTCAGTAGTATTTGAAGCTAACTCCCTTAATCTCTGTCTAGCATGTCACCTGTTTTAGGAGTACAGATGTGTTACAATGGGAAAGAATTATGAATTTACCATGGATACTGACACAAATTACTAAATTTTTCTGGGATTATATTGTCCTTGTCACAGAGGTCTTTCATGGCCATCCGTTGTTCTGGCAGTGGTCATAGGTGCTTCAGAGCTGTCTCAAACCTGTATCCAAAACAGAAGAGGTCAAGGCAAGCTACACATCTTGGTGTGTCCTCTGATCCAAAAAGCTTCAGCCAGCTGGACAGAAGAAAGGTAGTGATGGACAGACAGCTTCCAAAACCCAGTTTCTGCCCATTATAAGGTGATGAACATCACTCTCTTAAGAAGAGCCATTTTGTGTATTTTGTATGGCACTGATTGCTTCTGGGGAACCTGGCACTGGCCAGCTAACAGGTGATCTCTGCATATTGCCATCTTGCTGCATGGCCTTTCCAGAAATGTTCAGCCCTCTCTCTAATAAGGTTGTTATGAGGAAGACCTCGTGATTTCTCCTAAAGGAGGTACCATGAGCCTGTACTGCAAGAGGGCTGCTCTCTACCCAGTGCCATGGTGTGCAACTTTGGCCTTGATTCCACTTAGAGAAAAGGACTTAATTTCACCCGTGTCAGGCGTAAATATTTGCTGCCCAGCTCCAAATGTAGATACAAGGCAAAGTGACACCTGAGAGAATGCCTGCTGCAGTTTAAGTCCGCAGTTAAATGCACCTTAACTGTTTATGAGCCCACAGTAAGTGGGCTAATCTGAAGAAGGTGATGATGCTCTTCTGAAAGTGGCTTGTTGCCTGATAATATATATGTCTTAAACCTGAGACAGTATTGGTTAAGTTAAACATGTTGATTTAGTGGAACTTGGTATCCAGCAGAAATGTATCTATTTGATGAAGCACTTTGACAATAAATTAACAGCTTTCCTTTGACCCTTATATTGACTTTTCCTGCTCAGTAATAGAAAAATCAAAGAAATAACATTCAGTTTTGTCAGAGTGAAATATTTAGCACCAGTGCACCCTGAAAAGAAATTTAGAAGTGTTTTTCTTAGGATGAAAATTCTAATTTTCAGTGACCTCATTCATATTTTTTAATGATGGCTTGAATGAAAATTAGAATGATGCAACAAGCCCTACATGCAAAATCTCTCTTTACCTGGTGAATATGAATGTATTTGAATGCTATAGTGGAATCTGGCTTTATTATTCACTCTGTAGAATATGATAAATGTTTAAGTCTAGCCAACTTCTGTTAGTACTGATATACTGATAGTCTTAAATGTTCTAGCAAGATGCATAGAATGAGACACTTTGACCTAATTTGGTGTATTCCACCTGGACTGCACTATACACCTTTGAGCTTAGGGAAAGATTTAAAAATTTATCAGCATGTCAATTAGAGACAGTTTTGCAATACCTAATGCCATCATTTCAGACCAAAATGCTGTGAGTTTTGCACAGCTTTCAACCTCAATGCTAGACTTAATTCAGCTCGGGGAAATTTCACAATCTGCTGCAGGGCCCAGATGCTTCCCTCTTCCTTTGGCACTGTGAATATCTTCTCCTGTTTAAAATACTTACTATGTTCCCACAGATACTTGCAACTTGCTAAAAGTTTGTAGAAATCTGAATATCCCAGAATGCCTATAGTCCTTAAATAGTTCCCATTTAACTCAAAGAGCAGATATCCATGAGCTCCAGGGGACTCTAGGGCAGGATTGAGTTGCCTGAACATGGGCATCTGGTGCCAGTACCCTACATAGGTATCTGTGGGAGGCTACCAGAGATGATACAGGGTTTATGAGAAGTAGCAGAGGCTCTAAAGACTGGGCAGGATACTCTCACAGTGCCTGAGATTACAATAGGTGCTAAGAGATTTAGGTAGCTGAACTAGGAGTTCAGTGGGGCTATATGTTTCAGTTCTTGCCACATTTGTTGGTTAAAAATGTTTATGAAAAGGTCTTTTCACTCCCATCTCATCTTTTCTCTTAATTTGTTCAAGCACTAATCAGGCAGAGCTTGTGCAGCCAAATTTTACTTTAAACATCCTGTAACAGTAAGATTTATTTTCATAGCCTGTAACTAGATCTGGCTGGGAACAAAGATGTTTGGGAGCGCATTTACACTGAAGGGTTTTTTTGTTTGGTTGGTTTTGGATTTGTTTTTCTTAATTTATCAGTAGGATCAAACCAAACCCCAGAATGAGGGTATATCCTGGTTAAAACTTGACCAAATCTGGTTTTCACTTATAATTGTGTGACTCATCTGTAATTCTCTTGAAGTTAAGAGTAAGTGAGATGGTAACTCTGCCTCCTATTCTAGCTCACCCAGCTAGTTTGTCTTATTTCTTTTATTTGTTGTGATAGTTAATTAGAGGCAGAGAGACTCTTCCAGTGGGTGATTAATTCCTCCCCCTCCCATTTTAGCATCTACTGAATTGCTCTCTGGAGACAGCTCTCTCTTTCCATTGCCTGGGAAACTCATTTAGGCCAGAGCCTAAACTTAGGGTAGAGAAATGTCCTCTGAGTGACTTGACCGGGGTTTCTCAGGCGGTCAGTGGAAGAGGAAGGAGTGAAAATTGTGTCTCTTGCAATCCAATGCACTTTAGCATCCACTTTGCTTGAAAGCAGCCTAACTTGTATGCACAGCATGAACAAGCCTCTTAGAAATCTCTTTCCTGTGGCAACTCTTGTCTGGAGAGTGAAAATCAGAGAGGAGGTGTTTTTTATTTAATTTATGTAACATGCCAGGATCCTATAACGGAAACATGTTGGTGGCAAAACACTGGGAGAGGCTGAATTAAATTCAGGGAATGGCATCTGATTCTACGTAATACCAGCATCTGGGGAAAAGATAACTTATCAGATACAAGGCAATTTCAGTTCATCAAAAATGTATGTGCACTCTCTAAAACACTCTATCATGGGAAAATTAACAAATATGAAAACAAACTCATCAGGACTATTGCTGTAATTGAGTAAAGAATCCTGTTGTTAATCTGAAACACATAACTAATTCAGAAAGCATACGTCATAGACACTGCGGATAATGTGATTAACACATATATATGTGCACTCAGACTCATTACTGTGCTGACTCTTTCAATTTAAACACACTGAGATACCACCTCATTCCTCAAAGGTAACATTCACACCATTCTTAATTACACCTGGTTAAGCAAGAGTAAACATTAAGGTGCTTCATCCAAGTTATAAGGCAGGAAAAGTGATTATTTTTATTACTTGCTGCAGTTTTCCCAGGCTGGCCCTACAGTCCAGTTCAACTCTAATGCATAGATCTTGTCAAGTTTTGGATGCCGAGACCAGTGATGTCCCTTTTCAAGTGTAAAACTCTAGGCTCAGTTTCTAAAGTGATTTATGTGCCTTGGGAGTGTTGTGAGGTGTGCAGGCAGGCTGAGTGACACAATCACAGAATCATAGAATGGTTGGGATTGGAAGGGACCTCTGGAGATCATCTAGTCCAACCCCGCTGCTAAAGCAGGTTCACCTAGAGCAGGTTGCACAGGATCATGTCCAGGCAGGTTTTGAATATCTCCACAGAAGGAGACTCTACAACCACTCTGGGCAGCCTGTTCCAGTGCTCTGTCACCTGCAAAATAAAGAAGTTTTTCCTCATAGTTGGGTGGAACTTCTCGTGTTTCAGCTTATGTCTGTTGCCCCTTATCCCGTCGCTGGGAATCACTGAAAAGAGCCTGGCCCCATCCTCCTGACACCCACCCTTAAGATGTTTGTAAGCGTTGATAAGACCGCCTCTCAGTTTCCCCTTCTCCAGGCTAAACAGACCCATCTCTCTCAGCCTTTCCTCATAAGAGAGATGCTCCAGTCCCCTAATCATCTTTGTAGTCCTCTGCTGGACTCTCTCTAGCAATTCCTCATCTTTCTTGAACTGGGGAGCCCAGAACTGGACACAATACTCCAGATGTGGCCTCACCAGGGCAGAGTGGAGGGGAAGGATGACTTCCCTCGACCTGCTGGCTCTACTGTTCCTAATGCACCCCTGAATACCATTGGCCTTCTTGGCCACAAGGGCACATTGCTGGCTCATGGTTAACTTCTTGTCCACCAGGACTCCTGGGTCCCTCTCCACAGAGCTGCTTTGCAGCAGGTCAAGCCCTAACTAGTACTGGTGCCTGGGGTTATTCCTCCCTAGGCGCAGAAACCTACACTTGCCTTTGTTGAACTTCATTAGGTTCCTCTCTGCCCAACTCTCTCACCTGTCCAGGTCTCGCTGAATGGCAGCACAGCCTTCTGGTCTGTCAGCCACTCCTCCCAGTTTTGTATCATCAGCAAACTTCCTGAGGGTACGCTCTGTCCCTCCACCCAGGTCACTGATGAATAAGTTGGAAAAGATTGGACCCAGTACTGACTGACCTGTGGGGAACACCGCTGCCTACAGGCCTCCAGCTAGACTCTGCGCTGCTGATCACAGTCCTCTGAGCTCTGCCATTCAGCCAGTTCTCAGTCCATCTCACTGTCCTCTCATCTAACTCACACTGGCTTATTCCTCAGTTAGACTACTGATTGGTTGCAGTCCCATGAAGGGTCACACTTGAAAACTCTGCTTAGCATCTGTTTGTATCACCCAGTGCCTCGACTCACGGGGTCAGCCCCTGTTTGGCCACCAGGTGCTCACACCTCTGCTTCTGACCATTGCCAGAGCCATCCCAGGTTTCAGAAACACAGGATCCGGGCCAAAATCCTTCCCAGGGGAAGAGTGTTTGGATCTGTACCCCATCACGTTTTACAGTAGAACAAGCTAAACTGTGTGACCATGTTCGGTGCAGTACTTCTGTGCTTGTGGTTGCAGTGTGCCATTGTGCAGCCAAGACCCCGCGCTCCACAGGGGCAAATTGAATTGCTCTAGCCATAGGTCTGCTGTGGGAAACCAACCTCTACTACCTGGTGGGTTAAACTGATCAGCACACTGCCGTTTGGTCCTCAGTGACTACTTTTGGGAATCATACTGTGAGGTGAGCCAGTCTAAGAACTACCCTGGAGAAAGAGGGACTCTGTTTCACGCATATTACTGCAGGCTTAAATACCTATTGCAATGTAAGTCTCCCCAGACCTTAGAAAGAGTTATGGTGCCAAGGAGAGGGCTGTAGGTTTCATCAGAGGAAGGCCGTGAAGTAGTCTTGAAGTTGCTTATGAGATGTGGCCCTGAACTTTTATAGGGGCCTGGTGGGATTTTTCCAAACTGTCTTTCTCTGACTTGAAGTTCTGAAGTAGCTTTGTGCAGTCTGTAGCAAAGGTCTAAAACATGTCCAGTCCAAATTCCCACCAATTTTAAACAAGAAAGACCTAATTGCAGTTCATGCACCATCAGGTAAAAAGTACTGGCCATATGAGAAACAGCAAAAAGTCCTAAAAAGACCTTGTTAAGGTCAAATCTTTAGATGCTGGAAATTAGCACAGCTTGATTATTACCTACATGTGTTGAGTGTCGAATACCAGCTGAAAACCTGACCCTGTAGCTGAAAGCTCCCTTTTCAGCTTGCTTTTTTTCTGGGCTATTAGCTGGGTTTGAGTGTCAAGCTGAGTAAAGCCAGCTAAGGAAAGCATCTGTCATGGTTTAACCCCATTAGGCAGCTCAACCCCCCACAGCCACTCGCTCACTCCCCCTCCTGGTGGGATGGGGGGGGGAGAATCAGCAGGGGAAAAGTGAGAAAACTCGTGGGTTGAGATAAAGACAGTTTAATAGGTAAAGCAAAAGCCACACATGCATGCAAAACAAACCAAGGAATTCATTCCCTACTTCCTATCGGCAGGCAGGTGTTCAGCCATCTCCAGCAAAGCAGGGCTCCATCACAGGTAATGGTTACTTGGGAAGACAAAATGCCATAACAACTTCTTCCCCCAGATTTATATGCCAAGCGTGACGCCATATGGTACAGAATATCCCTTGGGTCAGTCGGGGTCAGCTGTCCCGGCTGTGTCCCCTCCCAGCTCCTTGTGCCCCCTAGCCTGCTCGCTGGTGGGGTGGGGTGAGGAGCAGACAAGGCCTTGACTCTGTGTAAGCACTGCTCAGCAATCATAAAACATCCCTGTGTTATCAACACTGCTTTCAGCAGAAATCCAAAACATAGCCCCATACTAGCTACTACGAAGAAAATTAACTCTATCCCAGCCAAAACCAGCAAAGCATTGCTCTCTAGAGGGAGGTTACATCTTTCCGTTGAAAGAAATATGTTCCTGTGCGTGTCTCACAAGGCAGTTTGGAGATAACCATCGTTACTGCTTCCTGATGTCTGGGTGAAATGGGTTCGCCTGCCTTAGCACAGGCAGCTTCCTAAACCACTCATGCATTTGCAGATGTTTGAGGTGGAGGGACAGCGATATAATGCAGCCAGAAACATTCAGTACAAAGGAAATGAGCTGCGCCACCCCTGCGTGCTCTGCATGAAGTGGGACACTTGGACAGATCTGTGTCCCCAGTGAGGTGGTGCTACAATCCGGCTAGTGGTTCCCTGGGGAATGCGTTTTTTTTTAAGTTGGACTATGCTAAACCAGAAGTAAGAGAAGACCTCTTTGTATCCACAGCCCTTGACTGTGTGGTAGCTTCCCGTTAACCTTATTTTTTCATGATCATGATTCAACCTGTGTAGAAAGGTCCAGAAATTGTCCACTGCCAGTATCTGTAGCTCAAAACTGCCTCAGCTGAGGCAAATCTGAGCTACTGGCTGTAACACCCGTTGCACCTAAGATATATCCCTGTCTTAATTTCCCACCTTATCTTACTGATTTCAACTTAATTAACTAGATCAGTAAATCATGCCATTGGATGCAAAAATGTTAACACATACACCCATAATGGTTTTCAAGTATTAACTCATGGGGCAGCTAAAAACCCCAAATAACTGCTCTATCCACCTGAAATTGCTCCTTCAGTCTTGCAATGACCTTGCAATACATTTTCTCCTTACCTCTGCTCTGGGCTTACATTGTGCATAGTTTCTTACCTACTTTTAAAATGTATTTGAAAAAGATACCAAATGTTGCATGGTCAAAGAACCAGGCATCTTGTAATCATATTTCTTATTGATTAGGAAATGCTGGAGCAATATGCAATTGAAGGTGTCTGAAAGGAGGGAAATACCACCTGGTGACTGTCACAATTAATGTACTACTGGGTTCAGCACTGTTATCCAAATGGCTTCCAGTCTAATTTCACAAGTTGTTCCATTTTGTCACTTTAGTGGAGTGGCTCAGAGAATTGGGGAGGGATTATCTAATTATTCCCCATGCCTTCTCCTCTCTCACCCCCACTCCCTCTGCTAGTAATGCAAATTCAAAGTGGGACAGAAGAGAATAGCTGGAGATCTCAAATTTTGTTGCGATTTTGTTTTTTTTTTTTTAATTCCTAGTGTTGAGCGTCCAAGACTCTTCCTGTATCGTAGAAATATGTTTCACATTGCTTTTTTGTTCTGGGGTTGATTAGTATTTCATTGCACAGGACCATTGTTGTCTGTGGGCCTTTGCAGTCTTTGTGATCACATATTGCAGATAATGTGACACTAATGACAGTCACAGTGTCACAGTCCTAGTGACACTGTGGCTTGGCAATGCTTAAAAAGTCTTCAAACCCTTCCTAGTTTTCCAGAGATGACTTCAGTCACAGAAGTCACTTTCTGTTTGCATACTTTCCCTCTAGAAAGAGAAAAGACCAGGAAAGACCATAAAGATGCCAGCTCCAGTTATTCAAGCCTACGCCTCTTCCATAGCAGTGTGTCGTCCCTTTTTTAACCACAAGGTATTTTTATTATTTTGTGTATTTTTTACTAGTACAGGCCTGAAGTCTGGCTTGTATTTTTCAGCTGTCATGCTGCTGCCATGAGAAAGGAACAAACTTTCATGAAGTGATCTGTTATCTGTGGTCACACAAATTTCTTCTGGCCTGTTGTGGTTTAACCCCAGTCAGCAACTAAGCTGACACAGCTGCTCACTCACCCTCCCCAGTGGATGGGGAAGACAATCAGAAAATAAAGTAAAACCATGGTTTGAGATAAAGGCAGTNTCTCCTAGACACCTGCATTCCAACCTTGACTCTCTTCTGTAGCACGGTCTGACGATAAACATTGATGTTCAAATGTCCCAGAGTCTCATCTCTCTGTGTGCTTTTGGGCCTGAAGAATTGTTGTTCACTGGCCTTAAAAGAGTTGCCAAATTGATTAGTCTTTATAGCTTCACTCTTTTGTTGCCAGATGCAGCAGGTACATGAGCAGCTTCTGTTGGGTTTCTCCACTGCAAGGGTGTCCACACATCAGGCTCTACTTGAGTTGCTGGACTGTGCACAGAAAAATTCAGGGCATTTGACCTGTTAATGTAAGGCATCTTTAAAATTTGTGACTACTCAATTACTTTATTTTCCAGGACTTCTCGTAATCCTGAGCTCACAGAGGCCACAGAGCAGTTTTGCTGGCTGTATCATCTCATGGTCTTTGTGGTGCATCTTTGCTTTGAAGCTTGGAGGCAATAACAGCAGTAGGTCTATAAGGAAGCTGTGAAAACTCTCCTGAGCTCAGTAGCTTCCCTGAACTTCTGCTTTCTAGCAGGCATCTCAAGGGAAGTGAGATTACATATGGTGACTCACTGTGAAGAGACTCTCAAGACCCAGGAAATGGTCTTTGAAGAGCTGGGTGCATCAAACAGCTGCAACAGAAAATGAGCGTGTTTAGCTTGGATGGTTTTGATGCAGGACCAGTAATTTCATTGTTGGCCTTACTATGGCAGCAAAGCATGTATTAACAGGGCATAACTTACTTTAAAAAGGAAAACAAAAATGTTTACTGTCTTACTGGTAATGCAGTTGGCCTGTTGCATGGTCATCTGTCAGGCGTGACAGCATGTCCTATTTCTATGCAGATTTGATATTTAGGCAAATTTTATATAGGTGCAGGAGGAGAGGAGGTGTTCTTTCTTTTAATGTACACCTATAATTTATTTAGATCAGAGCTACCCTGCAGGGAAGTAAAAATAAAATCATTTCTACTGTGTTACAAGAAGAAGGATTGCAAAGACAGTCTCGTTTCTTGTCTCCTTAGAGGCAGCATTGGCAGTGCGGGACTTTCAGTGCCTCTCTGAGCATTACTGAAATTGCCACACGTTAAGAGTGTTTGATCAGTGGAGCCATAACTTGGGCTTAGAAGCATTTTCACTGGACCTAAATATTAACAAAGGCTATTCCAGTTTATGACATTCCTTTCTCTTGGGAGGAATGGTGAGGAGCAGGCAGAAGGCTTAGGGACCCTAAAATCCTTAAGCTGCAAAACGATGGAGAGTATTTGGCTATGTGTTTGCCTGTTCTTTCAGTCTTGAGCATTTGCTGGTGGAGATGAGTGGGGAGGTAAATGGGCCTGTGTTCATGAAGCTCTCAAGGCAGAAGCTATTGTTTGCCTGGCAGGGGCTGGATATGAGCCTTGTATGGGTCCAAAATACTGCCTGCCTTCCTTATATCCATGTACTGGCAAGAGGAACTGAATCACCTAAAGTAGCTGTCTTTTAAGTTGGGTAGAGATCCCACAGCCACCTCACTTTTCTGCTTGGAAATAACTGTTCCTCATGGCTGTTTAATGCTGCCAAGGAGGGCACTTCTTGGGACGCTGCTGGAGAGGGAAGGGGATCTTCATGGCCCTGCTGAGCAACGGCCAGAGCAGAGAGGTTTTCTGGGAGGTTTTCTTGCAGGAAGGAGCCCGGTGGGCTCAGGCAGGCTGGGATTGATGTCCCACCACGGAGAGGGTGGCTCTGCTCTCACAGTGCTGTGCAAGGCCAAACACAAAGAGAGTGCCTGCGGGGGGGTTCATCACACTCGATTTGGGACATTTTCAAAATGCACAGCTAAACTAGGTGCCTCGATAACTTATAGAGAGGAAGAAGCATTTGGTCTGTTTTAGGCATCTGTTTTAGGATGACATGAGTGGAACTTCTACGAAGGAGGGGTCTCCTTCCAAGATGGACAGCCATGCTTAGCAGAATCCCTCTCTTGCTTATGTTCTAAGAAGGTTTTCCTTGTAGATAAGTACAAATGTTTTATTTTTCAGGGAATGAAGGAGTGTGTTGAGGCTGCTGTTGGCCCAGACACATCTGGAGGCTTGATTGGTTTTCTGAAGCACTACTGTGGAAGAACTGATGACTTCAGGTCCTATTATCTGTCTGTCCCTGTTGCTGTCTGCTTGTTTAGAAGGGGATTGAGAATTATGATTAGTTGAGACAGAGCATCCCTGAGCAGGTAAGTCAAGCAGAAGGGCGAAGAGCAAGTCCAGTGCCTGAACTGTGGGAGCTCATCTCCCTGGTCTGTGAGCTGTCCCTGCATCCTGCTCACTCAGGCTCACTTAACAGGCGAAATTCGGATAAAGCCTGACAAGACTTCACTAAGTTTCTCTGCTGCTTTTCACTTACCCAGTGTCTCTGTACAAAAGCATGGAGTAAAATCTCTGTGCAATTAGTGGCAAAATTCCCACTGACTTCAGTGGGGCCAGGATTTCATGTTAGACCTGATATTGCCTGTAATTTCCCTTCTGATTAAGTTAGTGGGCTGAACTGTTCTCAGTGGTGTATTGAGAAAGAACAGTTCTTTCCACTACAGAAAATGGCAAGTTCAGTCCTACGTCCTGTACTATTTATAGGAGACCCACATCCTCTGTCCCACCAGTGGAGCTCCTTTAATGCCAGTGAACTTCCAAGACTTCTTACCAATGGGAATCTCTTTCCACTTGATCCTCAAGCTGCTGGAAAGAATTAGCCCATGAATACATTTCTTTCTTCAGTAAAAGGCTTCTAAATTTCATCAGCGTATGAAAAATTTACTTATTTGAGAACTGATCACTTCACTGCTCCATTACCTTGAACCTACAAATGCATGTTTTTTGTTTTTTGGTTTTTTTTTTTTTCCCCTGCCAAGATCTGCTTCAGAGCACAAAGTGAATTAACAGGTTTAATTTTCTTTTGTGGCACCTGGTTAGGCTCGTTGATGTTATCTGGGAACCTTGCCCGGAGGTAGTGTGTAAGACATTTTGCATCTGTCAAATAAGAAATACCTACAAACAAATTCATCCATCTCTGTTTCCTGTATCTGAGCTCATGAAGAGAGTTGTGTTCAAAGTAAGTATCCAGAAATCTTACAAAGAATATAAGAAGCCTCAGCACTAACTGGTGAAAACGAGAATTCCACAGATTTCTTCCTACCTTTTTTTTCCCCTCCAGCAGATAAAATATTTATTGCTCAGCAATTGCAGAAAGGGTAAGTGTGTTGCATCCCTAACTTTTATTTCCCTTGGCATAGATTAAGAGGGCAGCAGAATTACCAGGCAATCTTAATGAGGCAAGAGATCATAATTTATACCTGCCTTGAGAGATGCAGACCCACCATCTGTGGTGTACTTTACTAGGTATGAAATTTAATTCAGGAAACCTGATCTCACACTGCTTAAAGGCAAGCAATTTCCCTCTGCTACCTTGTGACACCAGGTCGGCCCGATTCTTCATCTGTTGCTCTTACGTGCTGCCCTCGGAGCATGCCTTGAGACTGCAGGTACAGCAACACCTGTACCAAAGTCTCGGGGACCTTGCATGAATTTTCCATGTTTCTTTAACAGAATCCATTCCACTTAACCTGTATGTGATAAGAGAGGTAGAGACTAAGAGTTATTTTCCTGAGCTCACCTGAATGGCAAATGGCCATGAAAACGTAGTCAGACTTGCTGGTTTCTCAGAGCTGCTGCTAGGCACGGTAAGCAAATATTTCATTTTGGTAGGATTAATTCTGTATTAGATGTTGGGGGATGAAAGATAGGTCAACTTTGCAGTGTATGGGAGTCCAGAGTCTGTCCATATCATCCATTTAAATTTTGCTCACCAGAGATGTCATCCAAGTAGCCAACACCTGGGCAGAGAGGTCAGAAATCTCCCAGCAAATGTTCTTTAGACTGTGTTGGCATTGAAATTTATTTGTATGACCATGTGTTTCTGAGGTCCTAGCTATATACTAGCACTCAGCTGTGCTGGATATGTGCCCTTGAAATCTTAGGAGGTGCTTGTAGACACATCTAATTTCCAAGGGAAATAACTCTTCTAATTTCCTCCTAAAGGAGTGTTAATACCACAGTCAGCTTCTTTAGAGCTATGGCCTTTGCTTATGTCCTAATGTTTGAAGGGCCAGTGGGAGCCAGTTCACCCCGGAATGGAGCACGGTCCCAAAGGAGCTTCCAGCAGAAACACAACGATGCCAAGAAATGAGACTGTCAGACTTCTGCTCTGCAGGGACTCTGAGGCCTTTGTGCAGTGGGAGACTGTTGCTGGAATCTTATACTTCTGGGAAAAAAGCATGGAAAAACCAACAACCTCATCCTAGGAGCTGTGTTTAGCTATACCATAACAAAAGTCCTTACTCTTAGGTAATGCCCTCATTTTCCAGCAGGTGAATTGGTAGCTATGAAAAGCCCAGATTGCTCCTGCACTGCTGAAGTTGTGGCCAGTAAAATGGCATCAGGCTCGGTCATCTCCCAGTGGTGTTTGGGCATGTTTCCATCCCATAGGACAGCAATGTGTGTTTTCCATACTCCCCCCCCCGGCCCCATGTACAAGGAGAGGGTGTGCTGGGGTCAGGCATGGAGGTGACTTGTTAATCATTTCTCATGCGGCTCTCACAGACCAAAAGCCTGTTGTGTGACGTGCTATATTATCCCAATCACAAGGTGTTTTTTACCGCAAAGGAATTACAAACCCTAAGCTGTGCTATCTCTTTCTCTTTAGCGCTGGAGGGAAATAGTACTCTTTTACCAATCTGCTCCTTTTAAAAAATGCTTTTCATGAGCTTTGTGGAGTCTTTTGCATGTTTTCCATTTTCTCTATTTATTTATCATTTCTGCCTGGAGCTTAAATGAGAGATAATTGCTACTTCTTTGCCATAGTGCAAGGTGAGCTGGCTCCCCAGTGTGCTTGAGGACCTTCAAAACCTTCCCAGCTATTCCAGCAGTGAGACAGAATATGTTGCAAAATGGTTGCCCACAACCCCCAGCAGAATTTGAACGCAGAAAATATAAAATGACAGATTACCCAACCCCTAGGTAAGCCAATTAAAGGGGGAAAAAAACCAACTCAGCAGCAAAGGCTGTGTGTATGCTGGTATAGCTGGAAAAGGGTTGCTTGAAAACAGGAGTTCAGCAGTATCTAATTTTTAGAAATTAATAGGTGTAGTGGGACTGGCTTAGAACAATGCCCTTTTCTTGAAAGGAAAATTTGGTCTCACTAGAATTACAGTTTACGTACACCAGCATGAGGAAGTGACGGGGGAATCGTTCTGCCTTGCTCCCAGCCAAGTTTCATCCATCAGCTGGAGATCCTGATGCCAGTCAGTGTCAGCTCTGGGTACAGCTGGGGAAGAGACATCCCTTGATCATATGGGTAAATGTACCCCAGGATTGGGCTGAATTAATTGGATTTTGGAAGTAATGCCAACATGTTTCTTTGAGAAGCTCATGACACAGACAATTAAAGATGTGCATTGCACAATAAGGAGTTGGAAATGCAAGCTGTGTCTTCTGGTTTGCCCTCGGAGAGCTTAGTGCTGTATAGGGAGTGGTCCAGCAGTCACCCTGTTAGCTGTCTTCCAAGATCTGAACAATGAAATGGGCACTTATTTCAGATCTGAGAAGAAAAAGCACGCAGGTCAGCTCTGACAGAAATTGCTGTAGTCCTGCATACTCCAGGAAAGAGAATTACCCCTCCAAAGACTGGGGCTGGTTTGGATCCAGGGACACAGCTGGACCCCATTCGGCTCACTCACAATCCTTCATCACTGGACAAATACTACGTCACCAGTTGCAGGGGGCTTGTCATGCCTGGAATAAATCACCCAATGCTACATTCCAGGCAGAGCAGCTAATAAATGGGAAAACATCCTACAGTCATAAAACCCAATGATAACTAAAACACAAAGCAACTGAAGCTGGAGCAACTTTGCTTCAGCTCTATAAAACTAGGAGTCACACAGAGATTTGGAAAAAGCTTTTTTCCCAACCTGGCAAGTCTTGTCTGAAGCAGTAAATCAATAAGCCAGTATGCCTGGGGGTACTGCCTTAGGAGCACTAAGCTTTAACTGTGATCATCTAGAAAAGAGTAAGTCTCTGAGTCTTCCAGTAAATATAGAAATTCTCCTGGATTACACTGCCCGGTCACCCCTTAGAAAGTCAAGGGCCAGAGCAATCAGCTTTGCATTTGTCTTGACAGTCACCAGAGGTGTTAGTGTGCTACCAGCTGCTGATCTAATCTTTCTAGCTTCCACTGCATCACTGCACTTCAGCTCTCATCTGCTCCATATAAAAGTCCTTACTGGACCTCAGAGACACTCTGGCTTTTCCTTTTTAGGTAAAAACAAACAAACAAACACAATGTTCAGCTTTGCCTGCATGATTTCTTTGTGGTTTCGAAGAGGAATGGGAGTGGTTTGTTTTTTTTCCAGTCCCTGCCTTGAAAAGTGTGTTTCATTTGCTTTTCCCAAAGTGCTTGGGATTTGAGGCAAGACCAAAAAAAGTATTAAAAAGTGCTAATCTTTCAGCCAGTATGGTTGATAGGTATGTGAAAGAAGGTGTACAGAGCGACGTGTCTTTATTTGTCATCCAGTAGGACCAAAAGTGCAATTCCTAGTGTAGAATTGATCTCCGTTTTGCAAGTACTGGCATGACAACAGAGAAACTTTTTAAAGGCTGTGCCTTAGTTTATAAGAATAAATGCAAAACATTCAAGAAAGGTGTAAAAGGGGATCTGGATTTTTCCTGTTTTTCTCCATTGAAAGGCAGTACACACTGTTCTCATAATCTTTCTCTCTGTGTTATTGCCTCCAAGGCTTACATCAGTCATGTTGAAGTGTCCCACGTCTTTAACATTCATGTTAAATTTTTTCAGAAACAAAATGTAGAGCCTTCCACCATTGTCTTCCGTGGACATGTAACCAGGATTCTAGATGAAGATTGGAAAAGACACCTAATATTTGAGACATCTGAAACATTTGCATTGAGCTAGCAGATGTGAAACAGGACCTATAGGATACTTGAACCTATCTGTAGAAACTGTTGTCAGGGTTCCCCAGCTTATCGTTGATGACACTGAGTGGCTGTTTAAGCAACTGAATGATGCTACTATGGAGGGCTCTGGAGATTGATATGTAAACCAGCTGAGTGGCAGTGGGCCTTTGTGCTCAGTTCCGCAAAGGGCTTTGCATCCCTAGCAGTAAGATGAAGGGCTGCTTCTGAGCCTTCTGATACTGCATTATACAAGCTCATTCCCTATGAAACACGTGTTCCTTCCAACATCTTCGCCAGTTAATAAGTTGGAACTCATTCCACCTCATATTTCTGGAGTTAAAACAAGAATATGAAGCACTAAACTACTGCAGTTTTTCACATCTGGGCTAATTACATACTCAATTAGCCCAGTATCCCTGCAGAGGAGTATGAAGAAGTATCTTGGCATAAGTCATCTGATGCCAATACATCCTCCTTATAATTTGGCATTGCTGTATTGCTAATGCAGCATCCTTGTATTCTCAATGGTCTGTTGAGGATTTCCACCCACTAGCTTAATTATTAGGTATGACAGGACATATTTATTCACGTTAGCAGGAGCAATTTGTGACTTTCTAATCCAAGTTCTGCCATCTAAATAAAGAAAAAGGGGGACGGAGATTGCACAGAGCAGCAATAATGTTTAGGCCCCCATCATGGAAGACCTGGCCACAAAGTTGAGTTACCTACTCCTTCGTGATTCACTGAACATCTTTAGCAGTGATAGATCCAAATTCTTGCTGATTGGTGACTCCAACTTGTGATCAAGTGTCTGCATACAGCTCTAGAAATTACAACTCACCCAGATCAGCACAGAGATTCAGCAGTGATTTATTCCCAGTGAACCTGAAGAACCACCCAAGCCCTCTGGCCTCATATGGTCAAAAGACACCATTCCTGGAGTGTGAGATAAGAAAAGGAAGCAACAGCGTTAGCACGGTACGTTGCTGCCTTTCCTGTTCATCACAAAAGCTGAGTATAGCAATTCCTAGCTGAAGCCAACTCAGTCTAGAGCAGGGGATTTTCCACCCAGGAATAATTAAAATGGCGGACTGCTGAAAATCTCCTTGAAGTCGATACTTTTTATCTAAGTCTTGTGAGGTAAATCCTACAACTAGATCCTTTTCTTGGTGATGTTGTCCTTCTGTGCTGTAGTCACACCACCCAGGTGCCTGTCACCTGCCCAGGATTTACAATTGCCTGCTCAGGCCTGAGGTTATAAGCCAGGTCTTAGGTCTGTTCTCTTCTGTGATATACAGAACTACACCTCTGGACTCTCAAAGTGACCACAAATATTTAAATGAACTAATTATTCTCCTCAAATGAATCACGGTATGCATTTCTTACCTCCAGTTTTTTTAAAGATGTAATTTAATTTCCTCAAACAGGCAGAAGAGAAACAAGATTGAAACAAAAGGTGATGCAGCAAAGTTTGCTGAGAAAGTTTCCCCAATGTAAATTGGCATAGCACAGAAAATAATCTGGCCCACACTTAACATCTAGTATTTGTGAAGCATTTTAAGACCATTCACACTAAATCAGTATGATAAATGCATTTAAGTCTTGGATAAATAATGTTGAGGAACAGCAAGCATCTTTGTTTTAATTATGACATTGTCACTTAGGAGCCTGAAGGCTCCTGTGTAAATGTACTTCTTCATCAACTGCTCAATAACTGTGTGTTTTACCTTTCAGAAGACAGTCGTAGTAAATAGGAGGTAATATGAATCTCTCTTTTCCTAAGGGATAAACTGCCTTCTGTTTACCAGCTGATGCTGTGCTCAAGAACATAAACAACTACCGTCTTGCAGCTGATGTGCAGTATCTTGCTGGTGGGTCAAAGCCCTGGAATATCAGTACTTGCAGGACCCAGATCTTCAAAGGGACTTGAACTCCTACTGAGAGCATTGGGTTTTTGGGACCTGGGACATTTATGCGATTGACGTTCCAGATTCACGTTCTTAAATCACAAGTGAAAATTTGATTTAAGGTCTTATAAAACCTAACTTCTTTTGAAAATGTTGCCACTTGGAAGCATGACTTATCTCAGCTAAACAGGCTTCAAAAATGATCATACTCTGGCTCCATGCCTGGAACCAAAATGAAAGGCTATCTGTTGGACTGGGAAGAGCCAGACAAGCCTTGCAAGGTTAATTTTCAGCCATTTTCATCTGCTGTGTAAAAAGAAGATAAGGGAAAGACAGAAATCAGGACTAATAACAACCTGTTCTTTATTGAAGCTTGTAGTCTTCCTGTTAAGTAAATTAATTTTTACATAGAGGAATATATAAGAAAGGAATTAGTTTTTTATTACATGTAATGCTTTGCTGTTAAGGGCAATAGTAAAGTGGACATTTTTGTTCATGACTATGGTTTTAATTGTATGCATGTCTCAGACAAGGGTATCTGCAAAAAATGTGTAAGGGAGAGAGAATAGCCTTCCTGTTAGAAGAAGGAGAACTAGGCTTTTTGGGGTGGATCTACAGTGATTGAGATTACCGGAGTGTACATGGTCATCCCTAGTAGAAGCTGTTTAGTAGGCATGGTGGTGTTGGGTTCATGGTTGGACTAGATGATCTCAGAGGTCTTTTCCAACCTTAATGATTCTATGATTCTAAGGTTTTGTCTACAAGCTGTTGAGGTTCTGTCTAACCTCCCTCATCTTTCTTCCCCAGTGCCTTTATTTAGCTCACTGCTCCACTGTAGAGAATTCCTCTTCAGGCTTGTGCCAGTCTCATGTAGCCCATAGACATCTGCTGCGCTTCTACCTACACCTGTCTGTGATGGCTCTTTCGACATTTGGGTGTAGGCAGAATATTTTCCTCCTTCCTGCAGGTTGGTAGCTGACTCTGAAGTCAGTCCTCACTACCTTCCACTCATACTCATCCCCAAGTTGTTTGATTTCGCAATGAAGTTACGTTCAATTTGGGTCCTCTATCATAGTCTAAGAAGCATTTTTTTTTTTTCTGACAGCTGCTCTGTTACCATTATCCAAGGTATTTTCAAACTCAAGCTCACATGGGTGATTAGACAGTTCTTCCTCCTGCGGTGGTGCAGCCCCCCCAGGCCACTTTGAGATCCCAGAATAAGCCCTATTGTGCTGTTATCTTGGTCATAATTGCAGTGACTCCTGTGTCAGACACTCCCTGGCCACATCTGGGCCATCTGCTGCCTGAATTGTATGCCAGAATGCCTCAGCCCGAATTGTGGCCAGAATGTAAAATACTGACCAAAGCCAATCATCTCAAGATCCTATAAATAGTGATCCAAAAGGGAAACCTTTTGAGCTCCCTGGGACCACAGTGGGTTGTGTGACCCAGTACTCCCCCTGCACTGGGACACTTCTCAGGGTAGATTTTGTGAGGATTGAAGGATCATCCATCAACAATTTCATGAGTACTCAAAGGTCTTCGCGAGGTTCACCAACTGTGCGTTGATGAATGCCGGTGAATAATAAAAGTGAATAATTCATGAAA